>JBAMBP010002658.1:0-127345 GCA_037044515.1 Phortica magna
TAAGTGGTGGCATTTATAAATTTGATGGTGAATCAATTGATCCAATACCTATAACCACAGAGAATTTGCTGAGTTCGTCGGCAAAATTTTCCGATGATTTAGTGATATCAGGTGGTAAGGAAACGCGAACTTACGGTGTTTGTGCACGTACTGGTCAACTGTTGTACGAGTGTTCGATGCACGGTTGCACCAATACCACCAATGATAATGGTGCTGACCCAAAGGCAGCGTCGGTGTCTGAGGCAACTGTAGAGGTAAATAGAAAACAAATCGTTGATGAGGATGTAGCCGATGAAAATGACGATGTGCTAGGTAGGACTGCAAGCACAACCTACGAAGAGGATGGACATATGCGTGATGAAGGCGGTTACATTGTGCCACATGATCCACATTTGGATGATGTGATTGTGGTCCGGCGTATGACCCAGACTGTGCGTGCTGTAGAATCGCGTACAGGCTTAGAGCGTTGGAACTTTAGCGTGGGACAGCATGAGGTTGATTTGCTGGGTGCGTCTGATTGCCATGAACGTATCTATAACGACTTGGATTTGGCTGTGTTGGATGTGGAGATTAAAGTGGTCGTACCGGAAGGATTGATATGTGCGTTTAGCAAAACAGAGCCACACTTAATGCTTTGGAAGTATAAGGTCCGTATTGACTGTCTTACTAATTGGGTTGATTAATAACTTTTAATGTATTCATAGTTTGATCATCCGATTGTCAGTGCATGGAAGATAAATGCTGAAGATACTCTTGAGGGTGTTGATTTGTTTGGTTCCGCGCAATGGCTTTGGGAACAATATGATGATTCGGCCAACATATTTGATAATGTGCCGTGTCCTGCTGCAAATCCGTCTATGTACCTGGGCATGTATGAAAAACAATTATACATACAAGAGTCGATTACATTGCGTAAAGAATTACTGCACACAAATAGCCAGTTGTACACGCAGATGTCTACGGGAGAGTCGAATATGCCAAAGATACCATGGCGTCCAATTGCCGCTAGTAGTAATTCGCTTGTAGTTTTCCAGAATGGCAAGCAAATTGCAACCGGCACAATACCAACAAATAAGGAAAACACTCCCAATGGTCAGGAGTTAGTGCCTTATGATGATGACCAGTTTGGACTTACCGCGCAATCCGTTCTCAATGCGTCAGAATATGTTAACGGTAATGGTTTTTACCTTTACACAGATAACGATTGGCAAAAATCGATAGAGGATACGACGTGTGGAACGAGTCAATTGCCCGCCATTGAAGCCGCACCAGGACAGCTTGAAACAGGGGAAAGTGGTGCTTCTGCAGCAGAAGTAAACACTGCGACAGGAAATCAAAGTGGAATTGCAAATAGGACACTAACTGATGATCTTGGCTTCAGTCTGGATGATATTGATGCACCCGTTAAGGTGGTCATACTATCGCTTTGGTTCTGGTGGAAGGAGATTGTTGTGATTGCCTTTACATCTGCCGTGATTCTAAATATGTTTTTGGGTCAGCGTCAACGTCAACATACGGAGATCGTTGTGATTGAACGTCATGTGCCTGTAGCGACTGCCATTGAAGCAACGGAAGCCTCAACACAAGCATTATTAGGTCCAGTCAATGGTTTGTCTAGTGGCGTTAATAAATACAACCGACTGACTCAACGTTCAGTGTCTGAATCGACCACAAATTCAGGCGAGCATTTCACATCGCGTTTTCAGACGGATTTTGATTTGTTGCAGTGTTTGGGACGTGGCGGTTTTGGTGTCGTCTTTGAGGCGCAAAACAAACTAGATGAAAACAAGTACGCCGTGAAGCGCATAACTCTGCCCAATAAGGAACAGTCGAGACAGCGCGTGTTGCGCGAGGCGCGCACCCTCGCTAGTTGTGAACATCACAACATTGTGCGTTATTTTCATGTAAGTTGCCAGGCAATATGTAAATCCTGTCTGATCTTTGAATTAATTTTATTTCAATTTGTAGTCCTGGGTTGAAACACCGCCGATCGGTTGGCAAGAGGAGGAAGATCGAAAATTACTTGCACACGAAATGTCAACATCTATACAGATTGAAACACCGGATGGTAGCTCCATGCCTTCTCTGGCAGAAAGTCTTGCACGGTACAACGATGACAAATTGCAGAAGTATCAAAAGGATAAGAAACATCAATTGCTCTCATGGGTGTCCGATGCGGCCAGTACGGCCTGTAGCATTGATTCCACGGCGAGTGAGAATTATTTGAATGGCATTAAAGAGGCAGATGATGAAGATGACGATTCGTGCATTATCTTTCGTAGTGAGTCCCAATCTGCTGCACTTCATGCTAACGAAGATGATGAAGATGACGACGATGATGAGAGCAGTACAGATGACAGTCGTGTTGTAGCCACAGATTTTAATAAGAACGCTCATGGGATAAACAAATGCTTATCAAGTGACTCAGTTGCTGTTGACATACACTCCAATTCATTTGATTTGAAAAATATTAACTACTCACAGTTATCCAATTCATTTCAAATTGAACATGTACGTACCACCAATGGTGCTGAAGGCGACTATGACAATGGTAATGAAAGAGGTGATATACTTATGCCTAAAAAATCAAAGACCAAGCGTCCGCAGCTTTCATTAGCACTAGCTACAAAATACAATAACTATCAAAATGGAACGCCTTTATCGTCGACACAGCAGACGGTACAACAATCGCCAGTGCCAACAAAGCCCAGTAAGGTCTATCTCTATATACAAATGCAGCTCTGCCGCAAAGAAAGCTTGCGCGATTGGCTACGTGAAAATCGCACTGAAGCACGTGAACAGCATATTTCACATATATTCCATCAGATTGTGGATGCGGTGGATTATGTACACTACAAGGGTCTCATACATCGAGATTTAAAACCGAGTAATATATTCTTCTCTCAAGATGGCCAAGTAAAAATCGGTGATTTCGGTTTAGTCACGGATATGGCGGATATACCTAATTTAATAACCAACTGCAGTGATCATACGGGCTTACCCTCCTGTGCCCGTCACACTCAACAGGTGGGCACACATCTGTACATGTCACCGGAACAGTTGCGTGGCCAGCATTATGACTACAAAGTAGACATCTACTCACTTGGGCTTATATTCTTTGAGTTGCATGTCTACTTTAGTACTGAAATGGAACGCATCCAGACATTGCGTCGCCTCAGGGATGGAAAGTATCCGGAACATTTTCATAAGGAATATCCGGCGGAATACGAATTGCTGCAACAGATGCTTGCCACCGATCCTATAAAGCGTCTGCAGACAAAAGAACTCAAGCAAAAGTTGAACAAGATACTCCGTTTGCCCGAGCATCTAGAGGATGGACGCAGTGAGGCAGCGGCAAGGGCAGCGGCTGCGCGCAGACTCAGTCGCAGTCGCACATTCAGCAGCAGTGAATGAGGCAAATGCTCGGACAACAGCAGAGAGGCAGTGTTTCTAGAAGTTTAAGTTAGAAAGTCATATATTTTTTTCTTTGTTCACATTTTTGTAATTGTAAGAATTTCTACATTATCATTGCAACATGTGTACATCAAAATTTAAAATTTTCACAAAAATGTTTTGTGACTCAGCTTGGGTCATTTTTTGTTCTATTTCTACTTCCTTTAAAGAGTTAACTTTCATGTCGAGAAATTTTATACAAATTACATATATTTTGTGTATAATTTAAGTAGTTGTATAATTTTAAGTATTAACGAAGTCCTTTGATGTTAAAGACTTTATAAATTAAGTAAATGACTTGAAAATCCTAATGAATTTAACATTATGAGAATGGTAGATATATATGCGATCAGCAAAGAATATCCATTTCTTTCCGGCATAATTTTTCATTAGGTAATAGTTTAACCATATTGTTAAACAATAAAAAACAAAACTAAAGACAACATACATTAGAAGGAAAATGTTTTAATTGATTTGACCAACCTAATTTCATATAATCCTTTTTGTTTTTGATTATTGAACACACTGGCTGATCATGCATTTGGTAACTGGATGCATCAGGGTTTCTGTGGAACAGTTGAAGGCGTCGTGGAATGCAGGCATGTTCATAAAGCTGCGATTGATTTGTGCTGCATAAAGTTGTTCATTTCGATTGCAATACAATTGCGCCGTCGCATAGAAAAGTATACGCTTCGCGTCCTGTTCGAAGTACTGTAAGATAAAATCCTCGGCAAATGCAAATGATTCACCATCAAGCCAAAAGTTGTAATCATTATAAGACTCGACAAAAGCACGATAAAAGCCAAATACCTCCGATACTTCATGTGTGTTTAACACACGAAACATATTTGGCTTATCATCGACGTGCAGCAGTGATTGACGCTCAAGACAATCCAACGCCGTGTAGTAGCCATCGGTATCGTAAAGTAAATTTGATGTATGCCACAAATCAAAGCCCTGCGTGGCGTAATAGTGGAAAATGGGTTGCTTCAGTGTGATTATGCAAAAGTCCAAGAATTGCCGTAAGAAATACGCTGGGTGGTTCAGATCCTCGTTGTCAATAAGTGGCGTAGCAAAGGATGTACGCAGTTGAAGTCTGCGCAGCTGTAATAGATTTCCATAAAACGCATCTGGCTTGAGCTGCAGTAACGCATATGTGGTACTCAGTTGTTGTACATTGAGGTAACTATTCGCATGCGCTTGTATGATACGTGCAATGTTGAAGTCTTTACGTTCCAGCGGCGCCATTAGAAACTTATACCAATCTTTACCCATCAGCAACTCTTTGCGTTGCTTTTGAAAGCGTGTTGTGTGATAAAGGTACATGGCCATCGCGACATCACGACGGTAGTGTGACACAAAAATATCCCAATGCCAGTACTCGGCTAAAAGCAAACGCTCAAATTCCTCCGTCAGCAGATAACAGTCCTCGTATTTGAGTTGTTCGTACGCTTGCCACAGCACATAGTTGAAAATGATGCGCGGCTCTGTCTGTTGTAGAGCCTGCAGTATGATCGCTGTACGTTCTACATCCATAGGTAGTTTTCGTGCCTGCTCCACCTGGGCAGCCGTAAAGTTGAGCAGTCCAAAGAAATGCTGAAAATACTCGACAATATTGTCGTCAATGAGTATGTTCTCGCTAGCGGTGGCATTTGCCATGGTTTGGCTGGCGGCTAGCGGCAAATCGCCCCGTAAGCTGCGACAGAACACACGCAATTCGTGTCCAATTATGTGCCCAACTTGTGCATTACGCTCCGCTAGCACAGGCGCTAAGCTCTGTTGGAAATCCGATAGACTCGGGCATTGTAAATCCGCCACTGGTGCTATGAATATTGTTTCTTCGGCAAAGTATATATTCAGTAGGCTGGGCAAGCCATGTGCGGCAAATTGCGCTGCAAGAGTGACCCAATTCAACTCGTGTTGGCGATTCACACGTGCCCATTGATGTTGCAGATATGGCCAGCCGGCGTAGAGCTCACCGTTTGCCGCCAGAAAGTCCACCTCCCGAAACATGCGCACCCAGTGCCCCAACGGTGGCTTCGTGCTCAGTACATGCCACTCATTACGCGACTTACATTCGCTGTATAATTGGGCAAGTATCTTACCCGGACGTGTAGCGAAATGCTTGTATTGTTCATCAAAAAAGTGCATGCGATCTTCCTTATTATAGAGAAATGGCGGCACCACCTCATCGACCGTTTCTTCATTCTCGTTATAAACATCATCCGAGTCATCGATGCCACCAGCGCTGCCAAACAATTTATCATAGTTGCCGCATGCATGGGCATAGAAATCATCACAGGCATTCACAGTGCCGTCAATTATGCGCACCAGTTGCTGCAAGTTGCCTTTGTAGAGGTTCGTCAAATTGCGGCCTTCAGCATCGGCGGCCTGTTCGCGATCCTCGTAGCAAGCGCAGCCGCTCAGCAGCAGACAGACTACAGCAGCCGTCAGCAATATGTGTGCGAATAGCGGAACTGGCACCGAACTGGCTTCCATCTTGTGTATTACTGAGGCATCGTTATTTATTTGCGTTTGGATTTTGTGGTAATCGTTTTATTATTATCAAGTTAATGTATTTTAATCATAATAATTTTAATTCGGCTTGCAGCTAAACTGATAAGCGCAGATACGTTTTTTATTTATTATCAGCACTTTGCGATGCTTTGCTAATTTTTAAATTATTTTATATTTCAATTGAGCGTTATCAGTAAGGTTGGTCCAAATTTCTAATCAAAAATTACCAATTTTTTTTGCCAACCGTACATAACAATGGAACAAAATATGTTTCTATGGTATAATATTTATGTTTTATTATACGTACATATTTTTATTGTCATAAAATGCGTTGCGACATCGAATATCTTTGTAAAAATATGGCCCATTTATGAAAAAAATACCAATTTTGGTCCATAAAGTCCAAGTCGGTTTATCAGTTGGGGAAACCGTAGTTGACCTTAAAAATATTGCTTTGTTTATGTTTTTCTGAAAAACCCGCCAATGAAAATCATCACGTCATTTTGTTTACTGCATTTTGTATCACTTTATTTTATTTTATTTTTTTTTCAATATTTGGTTTGAAAATAATACCTTTTTTACAATTTTATGATTTTTGTATGTAAGCTTGAAAATTAAAGTGAAATTTTTTCGAACAGATTTTACTTTAGTATTATTTTGATTTTTTTTATACTTAATTTGTTTGTGTTTATTGTGATTTCTGCTAAATTAAATTGCAATTGGCGCGCTAAAAAATCGTTAACAACGCTTAAAGTGTTTTGTTAATTGTTTGTAATAATTATAATAATTCTTTTAACTTTATTTTTATTTAATTATTTATTTATTTATTTTTTTTTTTTTTTTTTTTGCTTCTATCTCGGTAAATATCAAGCGTCATTAAGCAGTTTTAATCTCCTATAAGCATACTATAAGTTTTAATCTCCTGCAAGCTTCACTTAAAAATAAATTTAACAATAACTGTTGTTTTTTTAGTTTTTCCATTTAATTATTTGTTTATGAATCTTATGTTTTCACGCAGTTTTGGTTTTATTTCACTTATATTCGTGTTAGCATTTAATTTCTTTTATGATTTTAAAAAAATTAACAGCCATTTTGACGAATTCGTAAATGTTTTCAAATCAAATGCAAAACATCAAATTAAAACAATTATTATTTAATTAATTTACGTTATTTAACAGTAACATTTTGCCTTCTCATCGCTTATAGTTTTAAGCTATAACATATTTTTACATATTTATTATATCTCATTTGAGTATTGCATCTTAGTTTTTCATCAATTATATATGTATTTATTAATTTTACCCTTATTCTCTGTCTTAATGCACTGTTTACACTAACTATTTGATTCTATATATGCGATACGAAGAACACGAAAGGTTTCATTATGAATATCTAATGGGCTTAAAATATCGGCAGCTCATATGGGTGCGAGAGTCGTTGCCAGTGTAAACAGGGTATTGATGACAATAAGACAAACATCAACATCAATGCCGTCAGTTAACAACGAATGGCATAAAATTGTTTGTTTAATATTTTGTTTTTAATGCTTATCATTTTACTGATTCATTTAAATATATTATATTTAATAGTAGCAGGCTTGGTTAAACAAAGTCAAAATATAACCAGTAATAAATTGCAATCGTAAGTAGTCGACTTCCGAATACCCGGATCTGGGGCCTTCAATTTGTATCGGCCATAGTAGGGCGTTACGTGGCGTTTTAAATTGTTACTACATGGGGGCTTGGTCACGCCCACTATTCTATCTTTTTGGGGTTCGAGTCAGCTATTAAATGTTCTTATCGTAACACGTAATTTAGAAATTTTTTAAAGAATTTTCTAAAAATCTAATTCAATTTCATAACAGTAACGAAAAGCAACAGAGGATCCAACTTCATAAGAGATGAAATCTCAAATACTACTATTTATGGGTACTGTAAATTGGTTAAAAAATTGGTAACATTAACTTATACTTATGAAATTTTTATACCCTCCATCTCAAATGCTTTTATATAAAATTTGTTCTGAAAATGCTGCAGATACTCCCTAGTAGCTTTTGTACCATTATTATTGGTATGCATTGATTTATTAAGTCTATTTTCCAGATTTCAAATTAATTTCTTTTGCTTTGGGCAACATTTTTTTTTTTCATAGATAAAGTTGATTCTAAATTAACATAAAAACATAGGAATAAATATTAGTTCACATAGATCTGTAACTTGAAGCTAACTCTAGAATGTTGGAGACTAAGCCGAATTGAATTAAACATGAATTACTTATATGAAATAAAAAGTTTTTGAATTAAAAAAATTTTTAAGACAGTAAGAAAGTCTTGTTCGAAAAATGTTTTTTAGTTCCTAAATAATTTTGAATAATTTTTTTTTAGTATCAATATTTGAGAGTTTAAGTTCTATTGCAGCAAACAAAATGCTCATAAAAAGGCTTAGCATTTTAAATATTTTATTTGGATTTTATATCTTTCCTAAATAAGTTTATCTAAAAGTTCCCAGTTTGAGACAGTTTGTTTATTTGTTGTTAGTTTATACAATTTCAGCCTTGATTACACTTATTAAGAGTCGACAATGCGCGTCACTTGAGTAGATTCTTCAAGCTTGTCGATGCGTCTGCTCGACTGGCACGCCTTCGACGATGAGTTAAAGTTTGAAGAGTAAGAAAAATTAAAAAAAAAAAAAATAATACAAAAACGGATAGCATCATTTAAACCCGCAATTCTAATTTGTAAACCTACTTTTGTGTATGTTGTATACATCCATTTGTATAATTTTCAACAATACTTGCAACCAATTGGAATTTTTTCATAATACTTCAATAACAATTTGTAACATTTAAACTTTTGTTTTGTGCGTTCTTATTTCTTGTCCTATTTGTTAATAATTTTTTTATTGATTATACTAATGTTCCTTATTTGTTTGCTTTTGTTTATTTGTTTCGATTTTTTCTACTAATTATCAATTTGTAATTATATCATTATGTGTGACTAAATTTTCAATTTTATTTTAATTGCGAATACTTATATCTATCATATTTGAATTAATTACTTAATTGTAATGCTAATTATTCTAACAAGTTTTTGTTGTTGTGGTTGTAATTCATACACGCATGTATTTTGCAATGTTACATATGGTAACACATTGCTTAAAACTAATTCTTGAATTGATCACAACGTTAATGCATATTCATGTTTAGGCTTATGAATTATTCTATAATAGCATTTCATAAACTACTCACTTAGCTACAAACATCCGAAATTATTTCATTACATACAATATTATTTGAACTTGTCTGAAGTTCTTAAAATGTATGTATATAATATTGTAAATTATGGTGGGATTAATTACCTACTTTACGTACTTTACACATTTTATTATACCAAAAACAATATTAACGGTTCATTAAAGGTGAGATCATTTGTGTTGCCGACAGTATTTGTGTGGGGATTTTCCAAAGAAAACCAAATGTTACATTTTTCTGTATAATTATCATACATATCATTTCAATTTGCTCACTGTAGCATCCCTAAGGTTGTCACGTGAGAATATAAGAACAATTTTTATGCAAAGGATTTTATTTATCGTGAACAGAAATGGTCACAGTTGCTATTTGTTGTTGATGACAAAATTGAACTCAAAATAACTCTTTCAATTTAAAATTTAATTTTAAAAAATTGTTTAAATATATTTAGTTTATTTGCCTAGTTACAATATTTTAAATTAAGATGCACCAAAAACAAACTAACAAACCAAGCAAAGAAAATATATTATCTTTAAAAAATTAAAGCTGAAATAAAATTTTTAAATTAAAGGAAAACAATTCAGATATCATTGCCTCACAGAGGAAAAATGAGTGAAAGTGTTTTTGAACGTGTTGATGAAAAATGCATATTTATTGTTAAATAAATGCGCAAACATCTTTCCATACGATCTCTCGTTAAAATAAAAAGCAAAACTTAAAGAAGGAAAAGAAATTCAACATGAATAACCAAATTGCTAAATGAATGAGCTATAAAGAGCGAAAAACAAAAAAAAACTGTTTTGCCAATTTAATAGACGAAAAAAAGGAAATTTTTTTCACAACTGCATTCTATGAGAAATTCGACGTAGATAAACTATCAAAGAAATATTTTCAAAAATGCTAACAAAGATGAAATTGTTGGCAACGAGCGATGGCGGAAGAACGCCAAGGAGAATATATATGTATGTATAAATATGCTAAAATATGCATGAGTTAACAATAAAAGGACCACTGTGACAGCGATGGCGACCGAGAATTCGACATTGTCGCATTTAAAGTTTAGTTCAGTACACTTTGCAGCACTGTCTCAGCTCAGCCTGCAAAATGTGCTCACTTTTCGGTGCAACTCTCACTTTCTCTATCGCTCTTTACAACAATAATTTTGTTTTTCTGCTTTGCTTTTCTTTCCTCTAGTTTTCTTCACTTTCAATGTGAGTGAGTCGCCGCTTTGCTATTCAAAAGTGGGCTTGAACTTGCTTGGCGACAGCGACAGCAGCGACGGCATCGCCGCATTTTGAATTGTTTTTTCGCGGGTTGAATGCAAGTTTGTTGCCTACCCGTCCGACACCCGACGACTGAATGGGGTGTGTATGACGCTTTGCATTTGGAAATAGTTTTGTGGTTTGCATGTCGGTGTGGTCGTGGATGGATGGTTGGTTGCTTGTGTTTGGGTTGCGTATAAAATGTGTTATAAATTGCAACAATGCATTTAAGTTTTTATTTTTGGTTTGTTTGCTTTCTCGTTATTGTTGTATTTCTTCTGGCTTTACGCGCAAACACACAACCACATGTGTGTCGCATTTGTCTAAAGTAGTGTGCTTTCATTTACATAAATACTTGTGTATTTGTGTTGTTTTTTGATTTGTTTTTTTTTTTTTTGCTTTTTGTTGCTAAAAAATTACAATTGCCTTCATTTTATGTTAGTTGTGGCTTAAGTGTTTTACTAATATTAATACAGTTGATGTTGTTGTTGTTGCGTTGCGTTGTTTTGTTTTGTTTTCCTTCATAAATTTAATTTGTTTCACTTAAAATGTTTGATTAAAAAACTTATGCAGAAATTGCTAAAGTATTGTACAACGTCCTTTACTTCTAGTTGATTGTGAGAATTCAGTACCGACCACGCTTCCAGTGCTGGTGCAGCCCATAAGCTCCCGAAAGACGTCACCGATTTTGAAATTGAATCTGAAAATGTGTATTGTTTATTTTTGTTTATGCGGAAAACTTAAAATACACAAAAAAAATTCTGATTGAATTTTTCCCTTTTGCACTATTGAAATACTTACTGCGCTGAACACTCCACGTAACCGCAACGCCAATGCTTCCGCACTAAGGTCGAAATGTCTTTGAGCTCCTGCAATGGGAAATTCTTACAATTTTTTGGTACATTTTAATTTCCTTTTGTTCTTCTTCTTTGCAAGTTATAAATAGTAACTCACCTGTGAACCTGCTTGCATGTCAGTCACAGTATCGTATTTATTGCCAACCACAATGATGCTAAAGTCTCGATGACTGAAACTATCCAGAATTTGGTCTCTCATCGCGCGGCAGTACTGTACGTATACATAATGCAATTGAATTTAGTAACGCACAAAAGCATATGGGTTTAAAAATCACATCAAATCACCTGAAATGTTTCCAAGTTGCCCATGTCGTAGACCAAAACGTAGGCGTGCACCGTTCGCAACCCCAGCGGATGTCCATTATTCCACTCAGCGAAGTTATCAACCGGAAATCGCTTCTGTCGCGATGTTGTTGTTATTGTTGGTGTTTTTGAGGTCGTATTTATTTATTTTCAATTACGAGACATCAGTGTTCAATCGAAGCGTGTCGACGGGCCAATCATGCAAATATTGATAAACAAAATTGTCAATGCAGGAGGGGTTGATTGATCGAGTGGGTGGTTGGGTGATTGGGTGTTTGGTTGGGTGAGTGGCAGCGGTTTTTCAAAGGGTTCGCATTCACTGCTGTTTTCCCATATTTATTTGCCATAATGGCGCTACTTTTTGTATTTACGATTTGTTCAATTTATTTGTTTGGCATTTATAAGTATTTGTGTTTTTTTCCTTTGAAAAAAAATATGAAATATTTATGAATGATTCGGAACAACAAAAATTATAAAATGGAAGAAATATATTGCCGCCATTAACTTTTATTGCTACAATCCGGCAAGAAGCAAAGATTTTTTTTGTTTTAATTCAATATTGACACAAAATGATAAAATGGAATCCTCAATGTAATTCATTCGAACAGAAAGAATTTTTTTAACTCAAACAGCAAGAATGTTTTTTTTCATGGCGTAAAATAATATTTCATTTGAGGAATTTATTTGAAATATTTTATTTTGAACACATTTGGACACATTCCAAGTAAAAACTGGAAACAATTTCTTTGTAAGAATGTTCATGTTCATTCTTACTGTCATTTTTAATTAAAGAAAACGTAACCCAACAGAATTTATTTGAACACAATGCAACGAACTGTAAATCGTGCTTCGATGTCGCCTTATCAAAAAGCGAAACAAATAAAAATACTAAAGTACGGAAAAATCTTAATTGAAATCAAAATCAAAGTTTCTTTTAACGATGAACGCTTTATGGACACGCAAACAACCAGACGGCAGTCAAAGTGAGACAGAGTAAAAGACAATGAAACTCCCGGTGGGATACAAAGGTCGACGCAGCATGAACAAGCAGACCAACTAGGCGACTAAGAAGAAGCAGTTGTAGAAGAAGCAGTAGTAGAAGAAGCAGTAGACTAATGCAGGTGGCAGCACAGTTCGTGTGGCGGGACAGTAAAGGTAGGCGTGGTTTGCCATTGCCGTTGCTTTCACTAATGAGCACAAACAAAACCCACGACGACGATGCGTTAGGCAACAAGTACGCAGACAATGTGTAACAACAACAACAACAACACCGACAGCAATAACGACGACACAAGTAAATGTTATAATTAAATTTACGAAACATTTTCAGCGTAAACGAAGCAACGTTAGCAAAGCAACCAAATGGACAGCTAGCCAGACAGACAGGCAGACAGACAGGCTGATGTAAAAGGCAGCATTGGATGAATGAACTTGAGCACGAATCAAAGACGCTAAGGTCAGCAGGATAGTCCATGTCTGTTGACGCCTTAAGAATTTTAGTTGTTTCGGATTTTGTTTCGGTTTGATTAAATTCTTGTTTCGTTTGTGCTTTCATTGCTTTCTCTTAATAAAACAAAACAAAAACGGTTGGCAGCTTGCGTTCGCTTAAACTTGTTAATTAACGATATTTGTGCACAGTACTTGTTTAATTGGCGCAGCGAGTCTTTATTGCCCTAGTTCAATGATTGTTTATCTCATGATCGGCATCAAGTTGTGTCCAAAGCAATCGAATGTAAAGTAGATTAAAAATGCAACAACCTTAAAACGCCAAACTAATTAAGACTACACAAAAAGTCATACTTGCATTGCTGTTGGTTTGCCTTTAATTGCAACAGAAATTGAGAACTTTTCAATATTACAATTTGCAAAGTCATAAAAAGGCTTGTGAAAAAACCATTTGCATACTTCGTTGAATTACACAATGAATTGTCGCGATCGATGTTTGCTAATGCGAATGTACTAACCGGCAAGGGAAGTGGCAACAGCACACAAAACAACATCCTCGAAATGGTTATGAAAATGAGCGGCGACATGAATATTTCAAGAACACAAAGTGGTTTAAATTGAGGCCAAATTGAGCAACAACTGATGCCGCGTGCACTCCCAACAGCCAACTGCCGTGCTACATTAGGAATAATAGAATACCAACTGAAAAAGGACAGAAAATCGAGAGAACGAAAAAAAACCGCAAGCCACCTTAATGAAAAAACGCGGCCAAGTGTTGACAATGCTTTTGTTTTCGCTTTGTTATTAATTTTGTATTAATGTATTTTTTAGTTTATTTTTATGTTTTGTGTGTTAGCCTGCAACATCGAACAATGGCGCCGGCAGCGTTAGCAGCGGCCATAAATGTGATGCGAAGAAAGAGACTGAAAGTATAATGTGAATGAAATGTAGCGCAAGGCAAAATTTCGACGATTTGCATTCAAGTGCACACAGCGAAAAGTACAAGAAAAGTAAGTATAAATATACATGAATAAGCTTCGAATTGAAAGGCAACGATAAATGCACTCTTTTTTTGAGCGGTAGTGAGGACAGCAAAGACGTTGCGACAACTGCTGACAAGTGCAACAACAAAAATAACAGCAGCAGCAACAGAAATAAATATGTACTCAAAATAACAACAAGAAGTAAGTGTGGCGAACAATGCGTGTATGTACTTGAATAAAGTACTCAAATCGCACACAGACACAAACACAAAAGGCTATGGCAGTACCGCTCGACGCCATGGCCAACGACGCTGCTGCTGTCTTCGTTGTAGTCCTCATCATTGCCATATTGTTCGCATCAACAGCAGCACTAGTCAAACATACATACATATACATATATATATACGCACATACATGCACTGTCAAATAGCCGGATTCGTAACTTATTCATGTCCATTTTAGCGTAAATTTGTTTTCAAGTATTTTTAGCTGTTCGCCTTTGGAATTGAGCTGAGTTTGACTTGGCTTGGTTTGGTTTGGTTTATTTTTGATTTCGCATCGCTTCGCTTTAGCATTTTGCTAAACTTGCTTTCACTTCCGTTCTGACGCGAACAATGGCGTTTTCAGTGCTCGCTATTGTTCGTTACCGTCACCGTTGCCGTCACCGTCGCCGCCATTGTTGTGCTTCGGCTGTGTTTATTGTGGTAAATTTTTCATCTTCAAGTGCAGCACTTTTCGACATCATAATTCAAAGTCCACCTTAATGGTTGTTTACCTAGCAGCATTTGTTTGGATTTATTTTGCTTTAAGCGCAAAAATATAAATTTGAGCTTGGGCTTGGACTAACCTAACGTTGTGGTCATTTTTATATGAATTTTTCTTATTGCCGTTTTTTATATTTTTTAAAGACAGCAAAAAGACTTTATATAATTTATAAATAAACCAGTAAGAACGTTATCTTCGGCCTTTTAGCGATTATATATTCTTCACGCTCCTTTAAGTGTTACGCCCATTTTTTCGATTGAATTTTATTATAGTCTATTAGAAAGATTGTTGAAATCGCTTAGCGAAAAATTTATATTTTGAATTATTATATAATTAAATGGGATATGTGTTGTTGGAAATGTTTATCGTTGGATAGGAAAAATCGCTGATGAAGGAGCGTGGCTTTTCCAGAAATTGCTGTTCGAAAATAATCTACGTTCGTTCTGCAAGGAGCTCCAAGAAAAGATATAAAATATATATAAATAAGACAAGAGTTCTATAAATAGTAAAGTTCTTACATAAAGATGTGTTGACTAATGTAAATGTATCTTCATTGCGAATTATTGGTATGTTGAGGGTACCGTTAACCAAATCAAAAGAAACGAAAATTAAATTAGTAATTTAAAAAAAAAGATCGTAACATCGATAAACGATTTTCCGTTTAAGCCGTTGCCTTTTATTAGAAAGGTGGGGCAAAAATAAAGCACATATAACAGCAGACTCACAACGAAGCCGAATGACATAGGAACGAACTCAAATGTTGGGTAATAATATTACTCAATCAGTGAGTCTGTGCTTGTCAGCAGCCTTTATTGAATGCCATTTGTAATCATTGTAACAAATTGCGCTGCAAAGTAATTACAGTTGTGTTTAAAATGATTGCAAAATATCATTCATTACAAATTGCGGACAGGCATCAACTTGTCATTATTCGTTGTTTTTTGCAAATAAATCGAAATAAAATTTAAGTGCCGCAAACATAATATTAGTCAAAGAATTTACTGCCGTTCATTTGAAGAAACAACACGCTCAAGCTGATGTATAAGATACACGCACGAGCCTTGCTCATCAAGTTGCCTTGAAGTCAGATGTAACGTAAGCTACGTAGACAACGTCGCCCATAATTAAACTCAAATGACATACAATAAATAAAACGTACGCAATTCAATTAATAACGCTTGGCCAAGACACAAGTCATTTCAGTCAAACACCAACTCATCTGTCTTGTATTGCCCAACTCACTTAATGTGCTTCTGACTAATGCCATTAAACATTAATAATGCACTGTAAAAAGACGCAGAACGTGCAAGGCGACGGACACGCAAGGCTGTGGCAACGAGGCCGTAATGAGAAATAAAACCGTTCAGAAACTTATGAATATAATGCTATGGCACAATGATTGCCACGTCCAGGCCATTTTAATAGGGCGGGCAACAGAGCGTGGAAGACAGACAGCGCAAGAAAATCAAAACAGCAGCAAAACAAAAAGATGGGCGGGCGCTGAGCACGTGCAACAATTTCATGGTAATTAAAAATTAATAAAATACAAGACGAGGTCAGCAAACGTTTTGGCTACAAAATGCACCAACACAAGCAAACACACACACACATACACAAACACACAGACAGAGAAATGTTCAGGGAATTTAATAAAGACATGAGCGGCAATAGGATTAAAAGGAGCGTAGCAAGCGAAGAAAAAACTTAATGCGCTCAAAGAGCACTGCAAAAATTCCTGCAGCCTTCAGCAGAGCGTGCGGTAGCGCAGTAAAAACTTTTAGAAGCGCAAAATTATGGCTAGCGTAGTAAAGATACATTCTTTTTTTTTTTTTGTAAGCAAAACCAAAAAAAAGAAGAAGAAAAAAATGCCGCGGGTGGCACAAAAAAGTGCTTATCGCTTTCAGCTGTTGCGTTGTTTATTAACACAAGAACACAAGGAAAAAACAAGTGAAAGGAAATAAAAGGCACATGAAATCGTTGTTGTTGTTGTTGTTATTGCAGCAAAAGCTTGTGTATAAACGTTGCGTAAAGTGGGCGTAACGCTGATAGGAGCGGGCGTTGAATATTTATGCGACCCCAACAAGATTTTTATTGCAGCAAAGGCGATTGCAGTCGTTGTCGACGTTGGCATCGGCGTTGAAAGCGTTGCGCAAATTAAATTAATGATAAAATAAAATGTGGTGCAAGCGAGCTGATTGAATCTGTGCCAGTATGTGGCAAGGCTTGTGCGGCGAAAGGGAAGGGGAAAGGGAAATTGTTACAGATACATTGGCGGTCGACTCACCTGGGGCGGAACGTCGAGAACCATCAGCTCACGTATGCACGTGTCGCAGACCAAGCAGTTTTTGTAGATTTTACGCCGTGTGGTCGTTTGATGAGTCTTTGGAAAGTCATGGTAGAAAAATTGCTAAAATGAGAACAAGAGGAAGAGAAAATAGAAAATTTAATTAATTGTATGAAATGTGTGCACATAAATCGATGATGATGATGATGAACGTCATTGGTTGGGTTGGGTTGGCTTAGATTCGAAGGCTCGCATATGTTGGTCATTACTTTGGTGGCATGTTCAAAGTTTACGGATCAAACAGATTGACCAATAATTGATTCAGCAAGTCTGAGCACGTACTTATAACTGTCGGTTGTTTATAAACTATCAATGCAGAATTTTGAAAATCATGTTCAGGACTGATCATATAGATCACAACGGCTAGAGACTTATCATTGAATACCCCTTCATAAACAACGCTTGTCTTGGCTTCTACTGTTTTTTAAGCATTGCCGATCAGTCCCTTGTAACCCTAGTTTTGAAATTAATCACAATTAAAGACATAAGTATAAATGTCCGCCTTTGATCAATCACTAAAAATCCAAGCTCAGATGCTTAGTTATTGTATTTTTAAGTGTATTTTTTATTCATCAGTGTCTAAATTATAAATTGCATGTTTCAACATAACCACTACCAAAGCACTTCCCTTATAAAATGAGGTCACTTAAACAAGACCGAAATTTTCCATTGAGAAATAAAAAATAAATGAAATTTGATGTTCAAGTTTAAAATTTATTTAAAAATTTATTAATTTTATCATTAAAAAAAAAAAACGAAGAGAAGTTCAGCGACTTCCCATAATTTATGTGAGATTTTCTTCTTTTAGTGTAGCAAAATCTCCAGATCACGTTAGATCTGCCATAGAAATTTTTAAAACTTAGTTCATTAATACACTTAATAGTTGACATAAGATTATCAATGGCCGCTCCTACCCTCTTATAAAGATTTTTCTAAGAACTACTCATGAATTTTACTTCCCCTAATTGATGAATTAAATTGGGACATGAAACTAACGATAACATTGTGGACTTTTTATGAATACAGTCTTGTTTTGCTTTTCAACATTGATTTTTTGACTGCCACTTGAACATTATTTTTTGTTGATTATGAACAAGTAATTTCGAATGTTGCTGATGTCAGTCAAATCTTTAATAAAATATCACTCATACGTCAACGCAATAAAAATAATATTGAAATATTGCTGCTTGTACAAATCATGTAAGAATGCTATTCTAAATTGTGTATGCAATAAAAATCAGTGAAAGGCACTCAGACAAACGACACACATAAATGTTAAAATTTTATATCATTCTGCTCAACATGGTTGTACAACACTCTGACGTGTGCAAGAGCTACCGACACGTGAGGTTGAAGAAAAAAAAAAGTGTTATGTCACAGCCGTCATTTCCGCTTCCGTTTTGCTTTTATGCGTGCATTTCTTTGTGAGTGTGTGTGTGATTGCAATCGTCATAAAGTTGCGTCATGGCGCTTCGCATACATGAATGTTAAATTTTTTATTTTTCATGTATAATCTTCTACAAGCTTTATTTGCTGCTCGTGTTTTGATACCCTGCACATAGGGAGTGATAGGTTGGACTCGTGATACTCGGCAACCGATCAAGTTTGAATGCTTTTGAGCCACGCCTGATTTTTCCCGCCCAACCAGAAGCGGACACTTTTTCAAAAGGCTCGAATGCTAAAAGCGATTTAAACATGAAATTTGATTGGTAGATTGAGTAAGCCTATCCCTATAAAGGGGAGTACCATTCGCTTCGAACTTAAAATTGCAAGCTCTATAAATATACATCTTAAAAATTTTCCGTACATTTCAAATTATTTGTCCGATTGTCCTGATATTTTGAACATTTCAATAGGTGAGATCAGATGATTTTTTTTTTTTGGTATGGATTCATTTAAAAAAAAAAGTGTTTCTGATTTGAACATATTTTGAAAACCGCCAATTAATTTCACTCGTTTTAAGGTAATAAAATTCTAAAGAAAAAAAACAGAAAAATAAAAATCATTTCCTTTTTGTAGCACAAAATCAGTTTTGAGTTGTAAAAATCACTTCAACTTCAGCAAAGTTTTTATATTTCATTATTTGCCAAGTTCTCAAGCCATGCGATTCCTCAAGGCCGTGCATGGCATACAACTTAACGCTTAATGGTTATCGATTGTATGAAAATAACATTCAACGTTTCTTTTTGCTATTCAATAATGTTCGCAGTCCACTCACACTTTAAGCCATTATAAGATGACTGGGGAAGAATTTATAGACAAACGATTATAATTGATAAATGTCATGCAGCATGCTCTCAATTACACTTTTAAGCACAAGCACACATAAGTACATGCACGTCATGCTAAATCGTTAAGAGGCGATAGATACAATATCATTTCGTATTCAATTACGTGTTCAATATAAATAAAATTCAATGGAAAAAGCGCACATATAAGCACAGCAGGCGAAGTTGTCACGTGTACTGCTGTGCATGAATGAGCCTGCAACGTGTTGTTGCTTTAGCTCTTGCATAAGGACGCGAAGGATGAGTGAAAGAGCTACAAAAGGCAATAGCAACAAAAACGTTCTGTATCGCAAAACAATTAAAGTTCGTTGAAGACGTCGCGGGCTGAAAATAATAAAAAACCAGTAAGGGAGTTATTGTCGGTTTTGCCGAAACTTATATACGCTTGCAAGCGTTTTCTTCAACATTCTGGTGGGATAATCCTTTTTATCGTTTTTCTTAAAGAAAGCAATGAAGTTCTAGCTCTCTATCTAATTACAGAACAATTCAATTTTTTTTTTTTTTTATATGAGCGGTGCCACGCCCTTATGTTCGACTCATATAAAACTTTGTAGTCAAGTGTAATTGCAAAATATTATCTGTTTTGACCGATCATTTTTATGGAGCCTATTTGCTATAGTGTTCGGATCAAAATATTTCTGAGATATACAATGCCTGGACATATCTGAAGAATTTATGCGTTTCAATTTGTTCGATACCTTTAAAACTCCGAAACAGACAGACAGTCGGTCATGGCTATTTGATATACTTTACTTTATAAAGTCGAAGATGTCTTCTTCTTTGCGTTGCAAACTTCATGCCAAAGTTAACATGCCCTTTTGGCAAAAGTATACAATTTTAGAAAAAGAAAAGAAGAAATTGTCAATACAAGTATTATTTAAAATTGCCAACTGGCACTAAAAGCATTTCCGTTTTGTTTTCTTCTCGTCGCCAGTTTTTATGCGTGCCTTTTGTATTCAAGCTCGCTTGGCTTCTCTTTCGCGCACACGCTTTGTGCTTGGTTTGTGCCGCTTCCGCTTCCGTTTCCGCCGCTGTTTCCGTTCGCGCACTTCAAAATGGAGCTAATTGAATTGAAAAAACGTAAATTACTGCACTTTAGCAGTGCTCCTGATTTTATTACCTCGACAATTGTGTGCCGCTTGTCTACACTTAATTTAGTATGTATTTTTATTGCCTTTCTTACACTTGCTGTCTCTTCATTTCTGCTTGCCAAGTCCGAATAAAGCGGAATTGAGTTACTTTTGTTGACTTTCGGGTATTCAGTGTCGCGATTTTTTTTCGCCTTCCTTGTCGCCTTCTTCTTCATCTAACGCAACACACGCCATTGACTTGTCAATACTTCTGTGTGTGTGTGTGTGTGTGAGTGTGTCGAAATTTGCATTTAAATTAGTTTGCCCGCCGAAATGGAAGTTTCTTTGTTCAGCTGTTGCCGGTCAAATGCGTTATTCTGATTTAGCAACAGCTTTCATTCATGTTTCTCTTTCACTGCTTTCACTGACTCACCAACCCATCCCAATGAAGTGTACACGCATGACACGCCAAGCAATCGAAATCGAAATCAAAATCAAAATCGATTTCTCTTTATTGACTTTGTTATTAGGCAAGACGACCGCAAGTCGTCTTTCGGTCAAATCTGATTTGCTTACGGTTATCTTGGTTACTTTTGTGTCGCGTTTGAAATCTGTGCCATGTTCACAGACTCACTTTAAAAGGCAATCAAGCGTTAAATATCCCTTTGCGTTGGTCATTCATTCGGCTTTCCTTTCTCTTTTTCCCAGACGCATAAGCGACGTATTTGGCATCATGCATTTGTTGTATCGAATCATAAAAGGTTTTTTTTGTGCTCTTGAATGCCTCATTTTGGTTGGATTGGCTGTTAGGCTATGCTTGAGACTAATGTTTTGCGCTTATGGCTCTGTGTCTTTTGAACGCCGTTGAAAATGGCCTATAAAAACGCGTTTCAGTGAAAAAGGATATTTTTTTTTTAATCTCAATCATGGAGATTTGTGGCTGGATTAAAGCGCTTTTAAGAAATATAGTATCTTCGTTAAAAAAGATTTTTCTAAACTTCAATGATGTGTTGCACGTTAATCACATGATAAGCGTCTCATTACTTAATAAAAAGTGTTGTGTGCTTTTAGGCTTTACTGAATATTTCCCAAAAAATTAAGCAACTAGCATAAGATGGTAAAAAATAAGATGGTAAATAAAAGATCACACACTTTATGAAGTCACGAGATGAGGATTACAAATGAAGACTTTGAAAGAAACCCGCTTTAATTTTAAATCGTTTACTCTTATATCAAACAGCATGGATATGGGCGTCTTTTTTGCTACTCTACTCTCAACGGAGCTTGTATATCCCTTATTTATTTAAATACCTATTCATGTGCTCGACAACTACGCTACCAGCGACTGCTTGCTTTTCCTTGTATTTTTTATGCTCATATATGTATGTCAACATTTTTAATTGGCCCAAAATGAGTCAAAAAGCGCCACCAGACCGATATTGGCGGCGCCGTTCTCTCTAGTTAGTTTTGCGTTAATTGCTTTTAGTGTCATTTATTTACTTTCATTCATTCGTGAGTGACTTTTCATGTGAGTCTTTTTTATACACGGACTTAATTTATGCGTTGTTTTAATGCTCTCATATATAAATTTTCGGATTCAATTAAATGCACATATGAGTGCTCATGCCAGTGGCAGAACTGTCGAGTAAACTTGTGGTCTTTAATATGTATGTGTGCAAGTGGTTTTTATGCACTAGTGTAGATGCAAGTGTGTGTGCTTGTGTGTGTGTGTGTGTGTGTTGCAGTGTCGCAATTAAGTTTTATGTCCGCTCATAAACTGTTTTCCATTTATTGCTTTTTATATACAATTGCGACCGTGGACGCTTTTCAATCTGAATGTGAGCGGACTTGCCACTTTCTGACTTTGCGACTGACAAGTCAATTAACGAGCGGCATAAGTTGATGTTTGATGATGTCTAAAAGTGCCAATTTATGAGGTTTTCAAGGACAACATTTTAATAACATTGTAAAATGGTTAAGTCATTAACAGAAGATTTATTAAGACAATATCCGTGTTAATGGCGTTTCTGTAAACAGTTGTCTTTTCGGCATCTTCTAATGTGTATAAATTAAGCCAAGCCAGCTTCAAGACGTAATGAGATTTTTAAATAAATCTGAAAAAATTAGAAAAGCCCATTTTTGGCTTCTGTAAATTTTTTTGTGATTATTTTTCTTTTCAAAATTCTCTAACGAGTTGCTAGAGTTGCCAATCGCTTAAAGCATCAACGAGTCAAGCAAACCGATGTTTGTGACACACTGTGACTCCCTCAGCCGTGTGAGGGCATAGGCTGCAGTTAAAATGTGTGAGAAGTGCGTGAATCTGAAGAGGATAGGCAAGCGTACTTGCGTAGAACGGGTAGTGGTGGAAGACTGCAACTGGTGTTCGAAATGGCTTGGATGGGTAGTAAAGATTTAATCTTATCCGGGTAAAATTTGAGTGTTGTTAATCCGAGAGCGCCGTGATCTTCGGCCTTTACTAAGTAGTATATTATTAGAATTATTATTCAGACAAATGACTTTTCAACCGTGCTTCATATACTAAGTAACTGTAAATTAGTAATAAAAAATATAACAATAACAAAAACTGTACGCATTTGTAAATGTAATTAAGAAAAAGCAAAGTACACTCAAAATTGCATTTCCGCAATTATTTCACATCAAAACGTTTTCAATTCCATTTGAATTTAATTTCAATTAAAGCTGCTCAAGTACAACTTTTGCAGCACAATAAAGAAACGGAGAAAAAGAGATACAAGACTTTTAAGTTGATTAAAAAATCGTTTGCAAGGATTTCAAGTACTTGTACTTTATCAGATTGCGACACAATTGATTGGGGGCAATGTTAACAAGCATAAAACTTGTGTGTGTGTGTGTGACTGCGTGGGTGTTTTTTATGGCACAGCAATTGGTATGTTCACTGGTGCCCTTTTGAATCCTTTTGGCATTGTAAATTTTCATTATCATTAATTGATCGTAAATAAAGTTTCTCTTGTTTATACATGTACATTTATTTTAATTCTTTTTGGTTTTATTGTCGTTGGTTTGTCTTCCTGTTGCCTGTCAACGTAAGCAGGCCGGCTGTGCATGTTTGTTTGTGTGTGTGAATGTATCAAGGATAACACATACCACCAAGGGACTTATTCATGCATGTAAGTATGTGTGTTGTTTACTGTCTGTTCTTATACGCCTTTTGTGTGTCTGCAAATGGCCATGAAATGCCTTTTTGACTTTGTTGTGGCGAAGAATTTATGGCAAGCATTTTCTTCTTTTATGCTGCCATTGTTTCTACTTCTCTACTCGTATGAATTATAAATCTTATCGTATGAGTATGAGTATGTGTGGCTGTGAGTGTGTGTGTGTGATTAGCTATCGACAAATTTTAGCCGTTCTTTTAATATAATAAATGATCATTATTAATGGCGGCCATGATTGCTGACAATCACGAAATTAATTGCGTAACATTAATGAAACAAAACAAATAAATAAAAAAAAATACGTAATGATGTTATAGGCCAGTATGTACCACAATATCGTGTCCTGCACACAGGGTGGCCTCACCCTCACTTGGCAACCGAACAAGTAATATTAGTAATAAAAAAAAAATCAAGTGTACTTATTTTTTTATACGCACCTGTAAAATGCTTGTTTTGCCAACGCCTGAGGCCCCCAAGAATGCGGCTTTAAGGGGGCCCTGCAGCCATGGCGGCTCCGCACCACCCTCCAGAGTGATGCGCTATGCCGAAATGCACTTATTTTGTATATGAATTTCCATTGCGATTGAAATTTTTGTAGTTTTTGTTGCTGGCCTGAATGTGGATTTTGCTGCTGTTGTTGTTGTTGTTGTTGATGTAGATGTTGTCTTTGCTGTGGCTGTGGCTGTGACTGTGGCTGCAGTTGCTGTTGTTGCTGTAGTCTTTGCTGAAGCGTTTGTTGCTCTTGTCGTTGTCTTTGCTGTTGCTGTTGATGGGAATTGCTTTGCCTTTGCACTACTATCACCGACATAATCAACGCTTCGTGTACTTCCAATCAAGAGCTTCTTTGAGTTCGTTGGCGATATTGAACTACTCCACATTATATTTGTGCTGGCCATAAGTTGAATTACTTTTTTAGTCCTTCTTTTGGGCTTCTTTTAAAAAAATTTTATTTACTTTTTAACGTTTAATCGAAACTTGTTTAACGACTTTGTTTAGTTAAAAATTTAAAACTTTTAAATTAATTGTTTAATTATTGCTTAAAATTGTGATTGCATTGATTTCGACTTCATTATGAAGTATTTTTAGTTGCGTATGTTTTTTACTTTACAAAATTTTTAAAACATTTCTTTGCTGCTTTATTGGCTTAGAATCCTTGTATGTTTAATATTGCTGCAATTTAAAAGAAAATTTTACTTGTTTTACTAAATTGACATGAAACAATGATATGCAAAATTAATGTTGAATTGGTATAAAAAGAACAATGATTTTCAAAGTGGTGCTCAAATAAGTCAGCAGCTAATCGCTAACCAGTTGGGAATGATTGCCGCCAGTGTTTGTCCTGTTTCTGAATTTATTATGTTACCATACTCGACAATATATTGAAATATGAGAACGTCGTTCTAAAAAAAAATTGCAGTGTCTCTCCTTAAAACCTTCAACAACTGTTTGTAAAATCTAGCGTTCTCAGCATTTCTTCCGATATATGGTTTTCCCCAAAATCGGTTTTTCAGGTTCATATTTTGTAGACCTTATACGCCGCATATCGTTTCTGGCGCTAAGACATTTTTCCTAATTTATTTATTGTTGGGTAACATTTTTGATGTCCACAATCAGGTATGTCAAAAACGGAACTTTAGCGCCCTCTTTCATTATTTACGGTTTACTCGAATGTGTAGCCAGTGTTGTAGTCAGCAATGTAAATATTTTTTCAAATTCATTCACTCGAGCCAAAAATTTCGTAGCCTTTCAACACAGTGTCAACACAAAAGGTGATTTATCAACACTTATTGATGAAATATCTACACAAACGCTTATTAGTCTAAACAAACTTTTATTTATTTTGCCATTCAAAACAAATTTCCCTATTGAGAATTCTTATTCTTAATCCACGACAAATCAGATAAATTATATTTCGCATGCTTGCCGAATTAAGGACATTAAAAGAAAGGGCATCTTCAGTTACAAGACCGACATAACTTCGAGTGTTTGCACCGATTGCATTTTAATCAGTTAGTGCCTGCAACTTTCTCAAAGTACTCAAGTATCATAGTTTTATTGATACGCGGAGACATATTTTGTCTTTCGATTTTCACTATGCGATACAAATTTTGTTCTACGTTTGAATTGTATAATTATTTTTCAAGCTTCATTGATAGTCAAGTCAATGAAACTAACTAAATTTTAAAATTGATTATAGTAGCTGTAGCTTCGGCTATGAAATGATATTGATTTATAAGTCAAGTCAATGAATTCATTTTAAAAATTGACTCTGACTATAAAATATTTTCATTTTCATTTCTTGATTTAACTGTTAATTTTCGTAGTCGTACTATTCGGGTAGTTAATCAATGAAAATAGTTAAGAAAGCCTGAAAAAAAGGCTATTGTTTGAATAAATATTTTTTGTATGTATTTTATGAGTACAATTCAGAAAGGAAGCTATTTCCTAGTTTGCCTAGTTATTCTTATTAGAAACTCTTTTTATAGTTTTTCCAATAAGAATATACGTTCTTGTAGATTTAGAGGAGTAACCACGCCCATTTGTGAATTTATTTTAAATAAACTCATCCAAGCATATCAGAGAAATCCCATTTTTGAGTTATTCTCTATATGTGCGGTGCCACGCCCTTATGTCCCATTTTTATAAAACCTGGGTTTATGGACAAGAATTAATAAAACACGTAGTTGCAAAGTTTGGTCTGTTTATATTTAAGAATAAAAAAAGTTTTTCTAACAAAAATCTTATTTTTGGCCGATCGTTCCTATGGGAGGTTTATGCTATAGTCGCATTATCTTCGTTTTCGTTAATTTTTTGTGCCAAATATTGAGTCGGCAACTTTAAAAACACCAGTTTTTATGCAAAAACTTAATTTTTACCGATTGTTCCTATGGGAGCTATAAGCTATAGTCGTCCGATCTTCACAAATCTCGTAGAGCATATTTCTTCACTTCCAAAGTGATCTTATGCAAAAAAAATGTGGTGATAGCCTAAAAATCAAAGCGTTCCTATGGCAGCTATGTATGTACATATATGCTATAGTAATCCGATCTAGCCTATTTTAAGTAAACGTTGTGGAGTATCTCTCTTAGAAAAAAGACAAAAAAAGACAACAAAGCATCGATTCGTCTTCCAAAAGAAAGCAGCAATAAAAACAAATTAACGATATACAATTGTTTGTTTTATATAATTAAAAATATAATATTTATTATCATAAAAATTCCAAATAATTGACCGAAAATGACCTTTTAATTATCATAAAATAGAATAAGACTATGAACACATTACTTGAACGTCCATCCCATCACATGAATCTCTGAGGTAAGTTTTTAATTATCATAAAAATTGCAAATGATTGACCGAAAATGACCTTTTAATTTTCTAAAAAATCCATTGACCAATTAATATTTTTTTAGTTAGGAAATAACAAAGTAGAGAAAAACAACCTAGAAACATGAAAAGAGTCCAGGCAGCACAAGATCGAATACTGCCTGTGGTATATTCGCAACACGATTCTGCATAAAGACTTGAAGCTGGCAACGATCTTCGAAGAGATTAACAAACACTCAAAAAAAAAAGGAAATAACAAAGTAGAATAAATCAATCTAGAAACATCATAAAATAGAATAAGACTATGAACACATTACTCGAACGTCCATCCCTTCACATGAATCCACTGTTCGTTACCTCTTGTGATCTACTGAGGTAAGTTCACCAAAAGCAACAAATAAGCGATATTTTTTATGTGAATAAGCACAATAATAATGATTAAACTGAAATGGAAAAAGGAGTCAGAGTAGAAGAAGGCGAAATCTTCAATAATAATAATAATATATTGGAAGAAGTAAAAGACTAAGAGCGAAGTTTTAAATTGTTTTGTTTTACGAGTTTAAATAATCGACAAAAGAAGAAAACAACAAGGCAAAATGTAGCAGATTTTACAGACAATAAATAATAAAAGTTTATTTACAAATTAAAAAAAAATCAAAATGATATAACATTCCTTAGCATTCGTAAAAGTTGTATTCGGATTGGCAAAGGCGGATAAACTACGGCACTCAACTGAACACACATAAGTAATTCTTCCATAGAAAAACAATAAAAAAAAATTATAATATTCATAGAAAACCATGGCGAAGCATCGAATGTCTTCCAAAAGAAAGCAGCAAGATTCCGGTCAAACGTCAAGAAAGCAACCAAAAACTAGTCTTCGACATGCTGGGATAACAGAAGCAGGGAACAACAACCCAGAAATACTATAAAAAAGACTATAAACACATTTCTTATATGAATAAGTCAAGGAAGAATCAACAAAAAATTAGAGCGTAACGATAATGAGAATGAGGTAAAAGACCAAGAGCGAAGCTTTAAATTGTTTTGTTTTATGAGTTTAAATAATCGACAAAAGAAGAAAACGACGAGACAAAATGTAGCAGATTTTACAGACAATAAATAAAAAAAGTTTATTTACAAATTTAAAAAAAAAATCAAAATGATATAACATTCCTTAGCATTCGTAAAAGTTTTATTCGTATTGGCATAGGCGGATAAACTACGGCACTCACATAGTTCTTCCATAGAAAAACAATAAAAAAAAATTATAAAATTCATAGAAAACCATGGCGAAGCATCGATTGTCTTCCAAAAGAAAGCAGCAATAAAAACAAATTAACGATATACAATTGTTTGTTTTATATAATTAAAAATATAATATTTATTATCACAAAAACAGCAAAAAATTGACTTGAATATGACCCTTTAATTATCATAAAATAGAATAAGACTATGAAACTGAAAATGACCTTTCAATTATCATAAAATAGTATAAGACTATGAACACATTACTCGAACGTCCGTGGATTCACATGAATCCACTGTTCGTTACCTCTTGTGATCTACTGAGGTAAGTTCACCAAAAGCAACAAATAAGCGATATTTTTTATGTGAATAAGCACAATAATAATGATTAAACTGAAATGGAAAAAGGAGTCAGAGTAGAAGAAGGCGAAATATTCAACAATAATAATAATATTTTGGAAGAAGTAAAAGACTAAGAGCGAAGTTTTAAATTGTTTTGTTTTATGAGTTTAAATAATCGACAAAAGAAGAAAACGACGAGGCAGAATGCATAAATATGTAGCAGATTTTACAGACAATAACTCCTTAAATAAATAATTAAAGTTTATTTACAAACTAAAAAAAAAAATATTTTTATTTAAATTAAAATCAAAATGAAATAACATGCTTTAGCATTCGTAAAAGTTTTGAATTGTTTTATTAAAATTGTTAAAAAATATTATTCTGATTGGCTTAGGCGGATAAACTGCGGCACTCAACTGAACACACAAAAGTAATTCTTACATAGAGAAACAAGAAAAAAAAAATGTAAAAAAAATAAATAAAAATGATGTCGATAATAGAAATGCAACGTTTCGGATGCGTCACAATCCTCGCATTTGGCAATAATTCTATGACATAAAAAGGGAATTTTTGACTTACAATATAAATTTATTAATAATCACAAGCAAAACAATCGAAAAGAAATGAAGAAAATATTAACTAACGAAATTATAAAAAATTTGATAAAAATACTAAAAAAAAAATACTTTATATATTTTTCACACTGGAAGTGGAACGACTCGACAAGATTCTGATTATTCAGAAAATAAAAAATCTTAAGAAAAATATATCTTTTTTTTAATTTACTGAAGAAGCTTGATTAATGACAGTACTGATTTCAAAATGAATAAAGTATCTTCAGTGGCAGAAACGAAGCCATTTGCTTCATTAAACTGAGAAATAATACTAATAACTGCGATTATACTACGTGATATATTACCATGCACAGACTGTGGGCGATGCCACTTCCCAAGCGTGGAATATTGTACATCTGACATTGCCGATTAGAAATATATAAAATTTTTCAAAATTTCAAGAAATTTATGAACATTTTAATGGTCGGTTGATGTGTTACAATGAGAGAATGGGATTTATTTTATGGACTTGTATGTAGGAAAAATAAAATAGATACATATGATGAAGAGCCTGGGCGATTAGTTCACGAAACGAGTATTCAGTGGCCCACGCCCACTTTTCTATACTATCTTGTTGGGGCTCGAGTCTGCTATATTTGATGTTCTTAACTCAAAAGACAAAAAAAAAAATACGAATTTGATTTTAATTTTTTAATTTCTCTTTCGATACTGATTAATGATATATATATTTTTTAGGGTCTGCCACGCCTCCTGTTAGGTGTTGCGCATAAAACTAATATTCTTTACGTTTTTCAATTGTATCTTGTAGATTAGATTGTAGATTATGATTACCGTTTTTTCATTCCAAGAAAAAACATTCTTTCGGTTTGTTGTCTTATGTAGTTACTATTTGCTCCAAACCAACCTTTTTTTTTTTTGCAAAGTATTCGCAAAGAAAGACACGATAACGAGCTGAGCTTTAAAAGTTCAAAGAGCTCGGATGATTTATTGTTCTTTCTTTCAGAATTAAAGTAGAATAAATCCACTTAACTATTTGGACATTTTTGAAATAATTGACAAGTAAGCAAAAAGGGGGGGAAAAATGTTGTTTAACAAGGCGTTTAATAAGGAAACTCAATACACGACAACACTCAAGCTCTGTAATCGCACATTTCAACAACTAATCCCTGATTAATTGCGAAGCAATACAACTTGCGGCATCCGCAATTTTGCAGGACACGAGTATCAACACAACTGACAGCAAAGTGTTATTTGAATTATTGGTGCTTTTAGTAAGTCGTACTGACCCAGAAATCATGGCATAAATCACTGAATCCAACAAACTAACAAACAGCGACACAATAAAAGTGTCGCCAACTTTAAGTGAAGCGAGCGCCGTGAAGTGAGGAGCAGCTTAACTTGTATGCTACTTACAGCACGAAGAATGGACGCCGAATGGCTAAGGGAAGAGTGTTGGGCATGGGCACTGACAGTGGTGATTGTAAATACGAGTGCCAAGGAACGAACGAACGAATCATAAACCTCAAGCTAAACAAACTAATCTGTACGAAAGAGAAGCACAAACTGTGACAGCAATAACAATGGCGAAGATAAATATATTGAAAGACAAAGACGGTATGACAAACCAACAGACTGACAGAGTGTTGGTTGAGTGGATATGCAAACCTAAAATCAGTGCTGGAAACGGGCGACGCGAATTTATTTGCTGAGCACTCAACTCGTGCACTCGAGAAGACAGAAACCGCAACTTGAATACGTTGTTTGAATACGAATATCGCAAATGTCGACGACGTGACAAATACACAGGACTTACATACATACATACATATACTTATATATATTTAAATATATTTAGTAGTTGGTCGGCGAGTGTCTTCAAGAAGCGATGAGTTGCAAGGTGAGAAAAGAAGTTATTTCGAGTTTTAGTGTAAATCACTTTAAACTTGCTTAAGGAATTTTGCATGAGGCGACAATGTAAGCCAACAGCACTTGGAAATAAACATTCTAACTACCCAACGGGAAGAAATATAAAGCATTCTAAATTTCCATGCGAACGGAGGTGTTTTTTGTTTACCAAAAGTTGAGAGAGAGAGAGATTTTGTGTCTAAGTTTTCGTTTTGCTTCCGACGACAACTAACAGAGGCAGAGGGTTTGATTACAAAACTGTTAACAGAACAACAGTAGGTTGACAACAGCACAATAACAGTATATACACTAACAGAACAGTAACAGTAGATTTAACATCAACACGAACGTTTTACAGTAGTGTGTTTTACAGTCGTGTGTTTTACAACCAAAACACATGCTCGCTTCGATTCTTCTAAGACGAATATAGCATTTTTAGAAGCGAAAGAAGAAGAAGAAATCGCCATGACAGATGTATGCAAAGGAATCCATTTAGTAGGCAGTTGGAAGGCATTAAATTTCCCGCTGGGTAGGCCATGAACAATGATGGTGGTGATAACATTGAGGCGTACAGCAAAATCAATTGAACTTGAATAACGATCGTGTAATTTTGTAGCTGTGATTGCTTTTGGAAGCACACATGCACGCAACGACATTTGTATATATGGTATGTGCATACGTATGTACATTCAACAATGTGAAGCGCACGCTTTCGTGGCTGGCACTGTTGCTTCCGGTCGATATCTTTTAGGGAGCGTAGCATTTCAACGGAATCAAGTAAAACAGCTTACGACCCGAGCTTTTATCAGCCTCAATAAACGCCCGTGCAGTACCTAAGCGACTTCCGGTGACGCCTACGACCGGAAGACACCCACACCCGCATTGCGCATACGCGCCCTTACATAATCGTGACAAAAATTAGCGCTCATGAAACGCTTGATGATTTTAGCAGCGACTGTGCAAACACTTCCAACTAAAATCAGTGACTGCGTTCATTTGGCCTTTGTTTGGTTTGTTACACGACATAAAACGCTAAATAAACCTTATTATTACAGGGTCCGTATACTGTGCCAAGTAAAGCCATACATTTATGGCTTGCTTGCTGTTAATTTAATAAAACTTTATTTTGGTCTTTTGTTCATTATTTTATGCTATGCACACATAGTGTATCTTGGTATATCAAGATTATTTGTGTATGTATGTAACACCTAGGAAGGTGGTTCTTTCCACTAGCACACTACCGACCACTTTTCTAAAGGCTATTCGAAAACCAAAAGTACAGCCTTACCTCTCAAGTAACTGTAAGAGTAAGGAACTTCAAAACTCGTGAGTGAAGGATTGCATACCAAAAAATGCACCTCTCCCCTTAAAGTCCCCAATAAACTGTAATTTTTAATAAAATACATTTTTTTTTTAATTTTTTTCTCGAAATTTTGAACAATATTTGCGAAGTGGCATCATCCACCATGTGTGTAGGGTATTGTATGTTCGCATATACTCTATTGTTTCGCCTTGATTTGCCTTGTGTTTGTTTCGTAGTTTCAGCACAAAATCAATATCCGTAAACTATAAAAGCGAAAAAAACTCACATAAAATGCACTAAGAATATTGTCCTTTTGGGCTTATCCTGCGACACTAATCGAGGGCTCAGGCGACTTTATCGTGATTTTTTGCTGATGTTTTGAAGTTGTCGCTTTGCTTATTTTCGATTTGCTGTCTTTTTTATGAGTTGCCCTTCAAAATGGCACAAACGTCGTTGTGCTCAACTTTGCTCATAACTTTGACGTTAGATTCATATACAGATACTTTTTTTTTATATAAGCCTTATGTAATAATTTTTTGCAGCCAAGCGTTACTAGACAAAATGGCGCGTGTAAAAGTTGTTGAAAAGTTACACGAAAAAAGTCTCTGTCAAAAAGGACAGTCAAGTGAAAGGAGTGAAGAAGTGACGGTAAAAAGTTTATATTTACTTAGTTGCAGGAAGTCACTTGGAAAATGTGTGGTTTTTCTACTTTTGCATACAAAGCTATGAGTTTTTGTAGTATTTATGTACACTAGTATCGCAGGCAGTCAAAGCATTCGAGCGAGTTCTGAACAGTTAATAGTTTACTTAAAAATCTATTTCAAAAAACTATATTTATTTTTCATAAGTGCAAAACGGTTTCCTGCCTTTAAGCCAAACCAAATTGAATTCAATACTTGGTATAAAATACATTAAAATCGGGTTTATAAAATAGACGTAAAAGGAAAGCAAATAAATATGTTTGACAACCCTATTCAAGCTAACCAACAATAGCTTTCCAACACTAAGCAAGCATATGACAACAGCTGATAGACAGGCAATGAATTAAGAGGCGCATTCAAAGTTGAACTACAAAAGTAGAAAGACGGAATCACGATCAGAACGCTTGAGTCCTGAGTTGAGTACGAAGGCAACGCCGCAAGAAGGGAATTATAGTTTAACACGACACTGAGGAACTCACAAGCCTCAAACCACAAATTCACAACGACGAGAAACGATGTTCTAAGCGAAGATCTCAACGACGATTCCAAAATTCCATTATTCGTAATCTAAAACCGAATTTAATATAACTTTAAGCTTTTGTTCATAAAACTACAAAACAATATATAAAATCCTATACCTTTAATATATACATTATCTATCTTTTCTTATACATTTTTAACTCTCGCTTGATATTGTCAGACGCTCATAAGCACACGCTCGCACATGTGAGGGGCAACAATCTCAACATAGTGTTGGCAAAAGTGTATACTTCCATGCACCTAAGCAAAAATTTAAGAAAAGATAAATGGTATGTTAAGAATGTTTTTCTCAAGCCATAGTTCGACCGCAAAACTCATTTGCAGGCAAACTTTTGCGTGTTTGCCACAAACAACATTTTATATGTGCGTAAAGTTTCAAATTCGCAGCTGAGATAAAAATGAGGAATTAAGTGAAGCCTAAGCTTTATTGAAAGCAGCAAATTAATTTCATATAAGGCCTCTGTAATGAAACGCGATATTTGATAAGTTAATATAATGTGAGCGCCTCGCTTAAATCGCTTGGCTTAGAAGCATTTTCGAACACGCTCAACCAAAGGAATGCCGTTGCCGAGACACCGATACATGCGATGGGGGACGACGTCATGCTAATCATTTTAAAATGCCGGCAATTCATACGGTATAATTCAGCAAAAATGCCTTGGAAGGCATCGCATCTATCAACTTTAATTTAGCCCGCTGCGTATAATAATAGCATACGCACAGGCAGGGAATCAATGCTAAAGAGCTATAAATAATGGGATATGCCTAAGGGGAGTAGATATGCCTGAGCATGGGCGTTAAAGCAGATTTCGGCAGGCAAGCAATCGGCTTGTTTGGTAGAGAACCTAAAGCGACTGCCATGGCTACAGAACAGGAACAACAACGTCAACATGACACATCACAAGGCTTGATTTCATTATGTTTGCCCACGGCGTATAGCGGACACGCCCCACCGTATATTACAATCATGAGCTTCTGTTAGACAACAACAGCAACAACAACAGCGAACAAGTTGCGCAGTAGTCAGACCTGACGTATACGTGATGTTTTGAAATATCGCGTATGTCAACGCAGCATCGGCCTTTATTTCACATCCCCTCAGCCACACTTGCCACCTGATTGATTGCTACACCACGTCACATGATAGCAAATAACTCTGACAGAGTGTACGCAAAAAAAAGAGGCAAAAAAAAAAATTATATTCTGTCAAAATATATTGGTAATAATATAAAACAAGTCTTTGCCACATAAAGTCGCTACTTTACAGCTTTGTTGTGACGAAGATACTAAGATACTCTCAAGCAAGTGGCAACAATGCCAAAAAATTTTTCACTTTTCTTACTTTTTTGTTTTTGTTTGTTTTGCCATTGAAGAGCTCAAAGCACTTGGCTCACGGCTCATGGCACACGGCTCAGAGCACAATGGTGGCCGGTGAAAAAAGGCTATTTGAAGGCACATAAAAAAGGCATTTTGAGTCAGTGTATATTTTGTAAGCCAGAAGTAAAGAGCAGTTATTTGTTGGCGTTTCTTTTCTAACGTTTTTGTTTTTGTTTTTGGCTTGTAGCGCTTTCAATTGGATTTTCTTACAATGTTTGCGAAAATAAATTTCTCTTGTCACAACAACAACAACAACAACAGCAACAAAAACATTAGCGAAAAACCATTGAGAAATGTTTACGTTGTGTTTTGTGCGTGCACACGTGTTAGTTCATGTTTGCCTCAGACTGCGTATGTGTGTGCGTGTGTGTGTGTGTGTGTGTTGTTGTTGTTTGCAGTCACTGTCTTCAGTCGATTTGCGGCGTGCCTTTGCGCACCCAAGTCTCAATGGCAGCCGTTTGAGTATCGTTTTAGGCTCGCTTGACTCATTTTGTTGTCTATGTTGTTGTTGTTGCTGCTGTCTTTGCCTTCGTGTTTAATACTAAAATTTTATTGGTTTATTTATTGTGTTCAGAAGTTGTTACAATATTGTCTTTCGTCTTCTTTGTTTTCCTTTTCTTTTTATTTCTGCCTTTCCTTTTGTTACTTTATTGTTTGCCTCTTCATTCATTTGTTTGTTTGTTTGTTCGGTTGCTTCCTTCTGTCCTCGGGGCACTTTATTTAGTGCTTAAGCGTTAAACTTTAGCGAATCAATTAAAAGTTTTGATTTAAATGCGATTTTATTTCGCTTTTGTTGCTTCTTTATAGCGTTATTGTTTTAGCCGCTTAGACTTAACGTAATGAAGCTATGCAAATGGCAGCAGTTCAGCACAAGTTTTTGTTGGCCATCAAAACTTTGTTCGACACACACCCGAAAACAGTTTATCGCCTTTTATGTGCGTAAGGTTCCTCCGAAAGTCGTCGCCTTAAGGTCAAAGGCGCGTCTAGTGTTTGGCTTTGTCTTTTTACGATCTTGAATTGTAGGATTCGCGACTACTCGTGTATTGTCGTGTCTCAACCATTTTTATTGGATTTAAGATGTCACCACATTTTGGAAAAATTTCTTAGATTTTTTGTAGCAGATTTCTTACGTTTTATTTTTCATTTCAAAATTTATATCATCTTTGAAATGGCATTGCATCCGATTCGTGCGTAAAATTTTCTTAATTGTAAAGTGCTGCACTTTTATTTAAAAAAAAAGCAAATTTGTATCCATTATACCTGTGATTTTAGCGAATTCGCTTATTGTCCAGGACAAATTGAAAATACAACTTTATACATACATATATCAATGAAAAATCCATGAATCGAGTAATTTTCTTTTTGTTTTCCGTAGTTAATATAAACTGATATATAAGAGAATCTTAGTTAACAGAAAATTTGCAAGCCATTTAATATTTTGATTAAGCCAGCCCAATTTATCTGCAAGGAAGATCTTCAGATTTTGCATGAGACTTAAATGAAATGAATGTGTTGTTCTGGAAGATTACAACCTATAGCTTTTTTGAGAAGATAAATAATTGTAAACTATTCAATTTACATTTAAATTTTGTTTAAAAAATTTATGAAAACTTATGACCGTCCTTATCACGAAGGCTTTCGTGCGATTAATGAATATGATTATAACCTATAGTTTTTTTAAGAAAACAAATATAATTTAATTAACATAAAAAAAGAAATACAAAAAATTTTAGAAAGCATGTGCCAGATTCGGACTGATACCAATACTTTCAATGTCTGGTTTGAATTTTAAGAATGGTAGACTGAATGTATCAATAAAAAATAAAATGTTCTCTATTACTACGTACTTTGTCTTCCTTCATTTAAAAAAACAGAGCAAGTAAAATGAAATAATATGTGGAGCGATATGTCGTGCTAATTCAAGATTGTCTAGCTACTTCTAAGCACTTATGCAATGTCTTTAAAACCATCAAGTAGTTAATCAAACTATAGAACAAGGGTAATATTTTTAAACGTCTTATGTTATAATACTAAAATCATTCATATCTAGAATTTAATTATCAGATTGATTGCTTTAAGACTGTAAGAGGTGATTATATTTATACAAGCAGACGGACACATAAGCGGCGAGCAAATGTTGATGTTTGCGATACTAGAAAGCCTCATTATAATAATGAAAACAACGCGAGTCTACTGAATTGAAATTAGTTTATAAATGAGTATGAGACTGACTTTCTATTTAAGATATACATAGTCTAATTTAAACAACTTTTAAGATTTATTTATTAATGTCGGGACGGCGCGAACGCCATTCCCGGCTACCAAAAATTACACGCACGAGTTATTCACATTAGGAATAATCGCAAGGGTCAACCCAACCGAGGTGCAATGGCCGAGTCTCGCCCTGGAGTAACCGCCTTCGTGATCACGGTAACCTCTACGCCAGGTAAGTATGCTTTCACCAGCTCAGCGACGAATATTCGAAGCAGCTAAGTACATAAACTGCTTGAGAACTGTAAGCAAATTCAGGAAAATAATTGAAAATTCGAATTGAAATTTGGTGAAAGGTGGTTGAACAAATTTAGAAAACTCGTACTCGAACAACTCGTCACTGTGAAACTGAAAACTTTGGTTAAATCCGGAAAGGAATACATTTCGAGGTAACTCAGCTTAATAATTAATTCATACCAAAAGTATATAACACTTGGATGGAGCAGAGTCCGGTAACAATATAAAGGAAAGATCAGGTTTACAAAATAAAATTTCGTACGTCCGTCTATTCTCATAAGTGGTTCTCGAAGACCAGCAGAGCTGCAGTCTGCAGGCTATAAATTCCTTGATCAACTTTCTTATATTATTTGATTTCAAGCATTTATGCTTAAAATATTACTTCACATGCACACAAAAATTTTGACAAAATCTTGGAAGCATCTAATTGAAACATGGCCGTTGACAATGCAATTGAAGTGCTGATCGTGGTTTGAATATGATCGGTTCCTTCCGGTACCAACTTCGAATTTGTTATATAAATAATGTAGTAAAGAAATATTAAAAGTTAACACAGGGATATGCAAAATTTTACGCAGCTAAAAAAGCTTGTAAAGTATTTCAAGAAGTTTGAAATTGATTCAAAACTAAACACACTTAAAAGTTTTCTAGATTTGGTGGAACACTTTTTATTTACTCTCAGTTCGATAGAAATTAATTGGGACAATACTTAGAGAATTTTAAATGAATAGGCAAAATTGACCGACACACGGTTGAACGGTTGTTGCAAAGTTTTCCAATTATTTTAATTTGTGTAAGCCAAATGATGGCAACAATTTGGGAATTTTCCAGGCAATTGACGAAAATTTAGGTTAATGCAGAATGTGCTCAACTAAGTTTAAGTTATCGTACAAAACGTCAGTTTTTAATTTAAAGAGACATTTGCAGAGCAGACACCTAACTGTAGTTCTTTCTGCATATGCCAATCCCATCTTGACAAATTTAAATTGTTTTTTATTTTTTATATATCAGTTTGATCAGTTAGTAATTTTCAGGAAAATACTATAGAAATATCTGAAGAAGGACGGTCAGAATTAATTTCGGAAAATTTGTCGCAGCGAAAAGAGTCAACAAACGACAAAGTCTTCTGACACGGCCGATCACTAAAAAACGCAAAGGTGTGATAAACCAAGGCCTCTTAAACTGCTTCAGGCTACATCCACTAGAGGGAATAGCACTTTTTATATGCTGCAGCGATTTACTATTTTGGAAAACGCAGTAAGAGCAACAGTAGCGTTATTAAATACAAATCTTCCAGTCCTGACTCCTGATGAATGGCAAGTGCTGAGAGAACTCTGCGAAGTATTAAAGCCTAAATGGCAGCAACAGTTTGACTAAGTGATCTATTGCGATTCCTATCGTGAGTGGCATCAGGCGGGTCCTGACACTCATCAAAACGAAAAGGAAGGATTAGAATCTCCATTCGGCCACATAATACGCAGCGAAACATTGTGGGGGTAGCACATTTCGTTATCCACTTTTTAAAAACTTACCATTTTGACGAAATGGAAAAATGGTTCATAAATTAAGTTTCCCAACAAATTGCGACTATTTCGCCAAATCACAATAATGACCACGAAAACGTGTAAATTTCACAGCTCTCTGACTTGAAAGTCATGGGGCAACAGCACAAACCAAAAGAAACACCTCAATTAAGAACAATTCTTGAGTGATAAGATTTATAGAATCTGGCATTATCACTCGAAGTCAAAATCAATATTTAATTATTAATATTAAGATTTATTATTTAATGTCGGGACGGCGCGAACGCCATTCCCGGCTACCAAAAATTACACGCACGAGTTATTCACATTAGGAATAATCGCAAGGGTCAACCCAACCGAAGTGCAATGGCCGAGTCTCGCCCTGGAGTAACCGCCTTCGTGATCACGGTAACCTCTACGTCAGGTAAGTATGCTTTCATCAGCTCAGGGACGAATATTTGAGGCAAACGAGTACATAAACTGGTTGAGAATTGTAAGCAAGCAAACGAAAATAGTGAAGACTTCGTATAGAAATTTCATTGCTTGCTATCCATAATTTTTTTTATACTCTGTGCCTTTTATATTTTCTATCAGTAACGAAAGAGAATTTGATTGACCCATGCTCATTCGTCTGCCTGTCTCTATGAACCCGTCGATTTCGAAAGCAAGAGGTTCTTTTTGATTCACCCACGGCTATTGTTTTATGGGTAAGGGCCAAATAACCGAAGCTACCGCGGACAAAAACATCACATAAGTCGTATATTTTGAGTTGTCCTTTGAGATGCGAACATCAAATTTGGAGTGTATATAGCTGGACCCTCAAATAATAAAATAGAAAAATGGGAATGACCACTCCCCCTATAGTAAAAAAACACTTATGTCTCTGGAACCATATATAGTACGAGAATGATATTGCGGTTGTGCGTAGTAAGATGCGATGTTAATGTATTAATATAGCCAGAATAGAATAACGTTGTATCTCTGGAGCCAATTGGTCAACAAGAGTGAAAATTGGTATAATTGATATTTTATGAAAATGAAATCGTAAAATTGTATTGATACAAATGCAGTCCTTCGGATCTGAAGTGCCCATTGCAAGCAAGGGATTTTTTTTAGCGTTGGTATGAGGAGCATAAACCATGCTTGGCGTTTACAAAGGAGTTTTTTTTTATGAGGGGTTTCAGGGAAATGATAGTGGACAGGCAAGAAATACCAGAGAAATGAAATCTTGCCTATCAAATGGGAGTAGTTGTTGAAATAACTTGCAACGCTCAGCGATAACGTTTAGCGGAAGCGATTCTGTTTTTTCTACAAGTGACACAACCACTCGATTCAATTCCAATGACACCGAATTCTACTATGGGTGTTCCAGTAGCTCCAATATTAATTGCCAACGAAATGCTCCAAGAGCGTTTTAATGTATTTAAGCTAAGCCAATTTTTTCAAGCTGATTAATGAAAAGTTATAAATGGTTGTAAACAACAAAATTGTTGGTATATAAAGTATAGCAATACTAAAAACTCTTTCCTTTAAACATGCGTTTATTGCTTCATATATTATGATTGATATATCGCACTTGAAATCTTCAGGTCCTCAAAACTACTTCCAACTCCAAGAAATCGGATTATGGTTGAAAGCCAAACAAGGAATAGTTCATTCGTAGAAAATTTCGACTCTTTCAGCTCCGTCAATAAATTTTGATAAGTAAAACTTTTTTTGTACCACTTTTTCATCCACAGTTTTCTTTTCTTATTTACAGTTTCTTTAATTTTGAAGCAAACAGCCGCTATAATAATACTTTCATCCTATGTTTGTATGTAAATCAACGTTGACTTCTGTTCAGGTCAAAATAAAAAAAAAGTGAATGATTGAGCAGCTTGCAGTATCGTTTGCTCGCTCGCCTTCACACACACGTACACAAATGCTGCATTTTGAACGTGTAATGGTTGATGGATTGCCTTAACGATGATGCTCCCAAGTAGTGCGAATATGTGATGAGACAAAAATCCATGTTTTTTTTTGCAATTTAGAGCTTATGTTACAGTGAATTTTGTATACAACATAAGTTATAACAACTTTAAAAATTCTCTAAGAAATCGAGCCAAGTTGGATTCAATCTCGCTCGCACTCATGTAAAAAGTTATTGGTATCACGAACTCTCTTACACTGGATTGTTGATGAAAGCTTTAAAGCTTAAAAAAGTCTTTGATCAAAACAGTTATTTCCATCTCTCTCGCACACCTCTAAAATCTCTGATCAAAGCGTTTGACTTTTACCAAAAGCATTGATCAAACCGTCTAACCATACAACAAATTGTTCAAATCAGTAACAACAAACAGATCCAATATGATTAACCTGTTTTAAATTGTATAGCAGAGCGCGCCTTACTTTTACGAATTTAAGGTGGAATCGCAAAATGCTTGCAAAAGTGAATCATCAATAAGTGCTCCATTAATTTTTGTTATTAAACATATTAATATGTGATCTTTTAGTTTGAATAATTTCCTTTTTGTAATTTTTTGATGACTCGTTGAAATAAGTTCAAGAAACTAGTTTTTCTAAGAAAACTGATCAAATCTTGAGCACATTTCCACCAAACTATAGTTTTATATTTATTATTTAATGTCGGGACGGCGCGAACGCCATTCCCGGCTACCAAAAATTACACGCACGAGTTATTCACATTAGGAATAATCGCAAGGGTCAACCCAACCGAAGTGCAATGGCCGAGTCTCGCCCTGGAGTAACCGCCTTCGTGATCACGGTAACCTCTACGCCAGGTAAGTATGCTTTCATCAGCTCAGAAACGACTATTTGAGGCAAGCAACTACATAAACTGCTTGAGAATTGTAAGCAAGCAAACGAAAATAACGTGAAGAAGAAGCACATGCGCATGAAATTTACGAAATAATCGTCGCTTGCTTGTGATAAAAATAGCCGCAGTAATAAAGCAACGAAATGCTTCATAGTGTTTGGAAAGAGGGGTGGGTTTCTGAATAGTTTGCGTTCCATGTTGCTCTACACAGTACACAAGCTCTTAATGTCTCAGCTCATCAAATAAATATGCATACAAAACGTTTTAAAAGGTAAACTCATAATCAAATATTTAAGTAATAAACTCATTGTTCTTATTGACGAACATTATTGACCGAAAAATGATTTTCAATCAAGCGAAGTGCGATGGCAATGCGAAGAGTAGAGTAAATAATGAATTAACATCATCTGAAATTTTATTCGCTGCCGCTACTTAAGCTATCGCCTGAATTCAACACACTTTTACTTGCACATTTGCAGATAAATTTTATGTTCGCCTTTCTTATACTGAACTCTAAAAAAAATTCCTCTAAAGTTACTGCAAACCCATCTCAAAAGCAATGAAAAATTTTATTATTCAAAATTTATTAACACATCATTTAACATTGACTATTCAACAATTGGTAAGTGGCAAGGGTGTTTATCGAAAATGCGTTATTGCTTGGAAACTCAACACAACTAAAATGTATCTGCAATACACCATATGCGATCAGCAGCTAATTGACTGAAAGTTTTGCTTTTTTAAATCAAGCATACATATGTCGTTCTCTCATTTTTTATAATCTTTGTGCTACGAGGAGAGGTGAAATGTATTAAAAAGTCAATAACATGGTAAAAATAAATATCAAAGTGATGCTGGGATGTTGATTTTCGATTAAATGACGAAAAGTTGCACCAAGTAAAGGTCACGACATTCCATTGTTTCGAACATTGAGCAGTCCTGTGTTATCTTATGTTACATTAGGCTGCTCACCACATACAACAGTTCCATGTTTACATAAAGTGTTGATAACATAGAGTAATAATTACATTACATTACCATTTCAACGGTCTTCAAAATATCCAAAAAAATTTGCTGGTCTTTGAGGGGTAACCATGAAAGAAAGGGGTATTTTGTGGCATGCAGCTTTAAAGAGAATTGCACGCTCGTATCTCTGATAGTTTTTGAGATATAGCAAACTTTAAGTAAGTGGAATTTATTAAAAATTTTAGTTTGAAGACTTCTGAGGTGCAGCCAAACCTAGAAAATGGTATGCGGAGAAGGGGGAAGAATTGCGGTATGGCCTATTCGATACTTGCATCGTGACGCTGTGTGAAACCAAGTAAAAATCTTTGTGATTAAAGCAAATTCAATCTTCAGTCCAAACAAAGCTTAAGGCTTAAACAGATAAATTTGCAGTTAAAAATTAGAGAAAGTCACATTGTTTCAAAGTCGCGCACCTTGGCTGTCACCTTCTTACTTGAGATTTGTCATAATATCAACACTCATTTTATTTAAGCTTACACAACTAATTTAAAGTGTAGCTTTTAATCTTACTCGCACTTGAAATGAGTAGTTTAATCATTCAAACATTTTGCGGATTAAACATAATCTCCGCCAGGCGGCGGTATGCAATAATTCTTTAAGCTAAGCTATTTGTGTACAAAAGTCCCTGCTGAGCGTTGAAAAATGTATTTGGTTAATTTTGCTTATCATATTTATGAATTCAAACAGTAACTAACGAACACACTCACACACACATATATATTCTGTGCTACGAAAACCACAACCATAAATGCCACGCGAGGCGACAGAATGCGTGTGTGTGATAAATGGCAACGGGTACGCTCAATCTGTGTGTCTGTGTGTGTGTGTGAGTGGGTGGGTGCGTGTTAAAACCATGTGGCTCGTTAAAAACTTTAGGGCATGAAAATCTGCATACACATAAACAAACAACAAAACTACGACAAGAACACATTTGCTAAAGATATTTTAACATGTAGAATATGATTACGAGTGTGTGTGTGTGTGTGTGTGTGTGTGGGTGTTTGTGTCTGAGTGTTTTGCGTCAGCTGTCATAGCAACATAAATTGACAACAAGAAATGTGAACGAGAAATGTACAAATAACAAGCAAGTTTTACTAGAAGAGCATGAAGCTAAGCAACAACAACCACAACAGCAACAACAACAACATGGCAAAATATCATATCGAATGCTCATCAGCATGTCATTGAAATGTCAACGAAAGTTTTTTAACAGAAAATTGAAAACAAATTTTTAGCACCTATGCCGAAAAAGGCAAACGAAGTTTTGTTTTTGTTTTTGTTGTTGCTTTTTTATGTTAGAGAGCCGCAAAAATGCCACACAGGACAATATCCAAGCAACTGACAGTGATGAGTTGGCACAATGCATTGTTTCCTCGGTTGTTCGGTTGTGCGGCGACGGCGACATGTTGTTGCTAGAGACACTAAGTGAAGAAAACAAAAGAATGCGCCCGCATGCGAAACATGTGCAGACATTTTTATCATCATAACCTTTGGCATGAGCTTGAGTTGTGTATTTTAAGGCACGGTCACGACTCACGTTTCCGCAATGCGGGGGCAGCGACCACGCCCGGCAGCTGAAGAAAATGATGATGACGCCACAAATTGTAGTGTTGTTGTCGTTGTTGTTGTTGTTGTTGTTGTCGTAATACAATACATTGAGCAACGTGAGTGGGAAAACTATGGGCAACATGAACAAATAAGCAAACAAACAGAAAAGGTCCTCTCAAACAAGCACTTTTTTATGACTGTCACTGTGACTGTGACGCTGCGCGCGTGTGTCTATGAATATGTGCATATGTGTGTGTGTGTGTCTATGAGTGACTTATCGTTTTATTTATGCTGACAAGTTTATAGCTAACATGGCATTCCTTAACGTATTTAGTTGTTGTTGAGTAACTTCTTTGCTGCGTGATGCTGACGATAATGATGAAGTTGTTGCTGCTGATTTTATGTCTCAGCGTGCTTTACAGCATGACAACGTCATATTTAGTGCTTAAGCACACACACACACACACACACAAACACATTATGACATGTCTTTCTGTGCACTTCGCGCTAATCATTATTTCTCTTTCACTCGTTATGCATTACTCGTTATTCGTTACTGGTTACTCATTGCCCATCACTAATGTTCTTGTGTCTCTTCTCTAAGTCACGACATCTTACTTACATACCATAGATGAAAAGTCGCAATGCAGCAAAAAGCAAAAGCAAAGGCAAAAGCAAAAGCAAAGCATGCCAAAGCGCTTAATGAGCAAGTAGTGTATTTTAATTAAAATTAATGCCTTATAAGCTTTAAATTAATGCCGTCTTTTAAATACTTTCGCTTGCCGTCATGTTTACGAGCGACCCGCGCTTCCCTGCCCTCTTTGGTCTGTGTGCTTAAGTGCGTGGCTGTTTTCCATTAGTTTATTTTTGCCTCTTTAATTACTCAAGCGTATCTTTTGGCATGCTTTGCGTATCCCGGCTTTTCAACTGGGCCGGGCCTATTGATAAGTTGCGCTCATAACGTTTTTTGTTTTATTTTCGAGTTTTATTTCTGCTGAGTGTAATAAATTGGTTATCATAACTTAATTAGTCAGCGCAGAGTTGAGAAAAATGGTATACGTTGGAAAACTTCTTAGACTCTGTGAAACGATCTTCAATTTGGATGAATACATGCGTGAGTTTTGGGTACTTAATCCCATAAATTTGTTATTATTGTTGTACTAAGAGTCTCTAAATATTTTTACTACATGTGAACTTTGTGATTTGAGACTTATGACGGCAACTTTATGACTTTAGATCAGTGACTGGCAAGACTCACACAATCAAACATTTCGTTGTATGAGTAAGCAGCAAAAAACAGAGAAAAGTCATTCATATCTTCAAAGAAAAAAAATTCATGCTTCCATATTTCTGAAAACATTTTCGTTGAGTGTAATTTCTCAGCCAACCGCAAAATCACCTGCCTTCAGTAAGTCCTGATCAGCGACTGATTTCATTTTTTTGCTCAAAAGAACTCCAAACAAGAGCGCCAACATGATGACGAAGATCAAACGTCGCATCACCCGAAGTATCATGTTCGGGCGCCACCCGAGTGTGAGCCGACAGCGCTACGTCAGAATGTTGTAGCCTAAGCACGTGTGTTATGGAAAATGAGAGTTTACCCTTCTCTGCTTTAGATCGTACGGAACAAGAGGCGCGGTTTAAGTACTATTGCTCTAGCAGGCGTAATAACTCTTGCTGATCTGCTCGTGTACTCAGAGTTGCGCTACTGCAGCGCGTTATCACTGGCTTCAAGTAAAATATTCGACACATTTTGCTATCAGTCGAATCTTCATTGTGCTCATAGTAAAGTCCTAGCGAAGAAGGTTCAAATGTCTGTTTTAATGTCAACGGTGGTCTTTAAATAAGTATTTCTTAGAAATTTACGAAAATTTGTTCATTTCCTTGAAGTCTTGTTCACATTAAATCTTGATAAAAAATACTCCACTTGAAACACTTTAACTCGAATCCCCCACAAAGTTTTCCCTTTCGTGGTGTATACATGAATGAACACATTTCAATTTCATTGAAAGCCAATGAACTCAAAAGTGTCTGTTTGTGTTTTGAGAAAGTTAACATATGCAAGATTAAAATATTAAAATGCAAGACAGATGAGTTAAGATACGCAATACAAACTGTTAAAACGCGTTTTGAAGAGGAATGCATGCCCACGCATACGCATACGCACACACAAGCACACGCACACGCCCCTTGACGCCCTCGAAAACAAACAGTTTGGAAAAATAAGTTGGAGGCGAGAAAAAGAACAACCTTCTTTAAAAGCTTCCTCGGCCTGGCTGAAGATTGAATACGCTTCACTCATTGTATTTCTGAGATATGAAAATTCCAAACTTGAACTTTTTAATCCCTCCCTCTTGTATGGAGGTTATTAATTCCAGCGGTCCAATCATGCCAGTTCCAACAACTTAGTTGATGGGTAGAAACATGTACCTTTATCGTCTTTTCTGTACTTTATATGGTCGGATATCTCTGCTTCAGTGCGTTTCAAGCCTAATGGCAATGTTATGATACTATTCACTGCGTGAGCAGTATGATGAAGGGATCGAGCGCAGCTAAGCTGAGCCAAGGACAAAATATACGCTATATTTTTGTGGCAATATTTAGACATCTGACAAACAAACGCTATTGACATGCAAAACATGCCGAGACGTGTGTCGATGCGAGTCAAGTCGACTGGAGTGGAATGGAATGGAGTGGAGTTGACTTGTGACGTGAATAAAAGAAGAGCTTTACACGCTTGAAATGCCAAAGTCAACGCCAGCAGAAAAAAAACAAACTTCATGGAACGAAAAATGTAACAAAGAAAAAAACAAAATGAAAAAATGGAAGAAAAAAAAAAATACTTCGGATCAGAACAAATTAAACGTGCCTAAATATGCTTTTACACTCCTTTAAGTGATTGCCTCGACTTGCTTTGTGTAGGTGTGCTTGGATTATTTGCATCCTGCTCCCAAAAGTAGGCAACTAAGTTCATAGCTCATGGGACGAACGACTAGCGTGCATTTACGCAGTGAGCGCCTTAATGCTCTCTCTAACACACGCGCTATCACTCTCTCTCTCTTTCATGCGCTCCTACGAGTATGCGCTTTCTCGCTCACGCCTTACTGTCACTACGCTTGAATGCGCAAAGAAATTAAATTCTAGTTACGCCTACGGAATTTTAAAAATAGCAACGACTTCCGCTTACAAATTTTCCATGCGCTGTTGAAAAAAGAGCATATTTACTCTGACATAAAGTTTGCAACGCAGGTAAGCAGACAACTTCGACTTTATTAAGTATATATGTAAGTGCTTGATCAGCTCGATGAGACGAGTTCCGATAGTCTGTCTGTCTGTCTCTCCGTTTCAAATCGAACTACGCCCAGAGTTTTAAAGTTATCAAAAACATTTTAATGCAGAAAATATGCCTATGCCTAGTGGTAGTTTATATGTGAAAACCAGTTTGATTAGATTACTAAACAATGAAAAGGTTGTCCAATAAGAATAATAGTGAAAACGCTCGCAAGGGCATACAAGCTTCGCCGAAGCCGAAAATAGCTTCCTTTCTGGTTTTAATACATTTTCGTGTTGCTTAGGTTTTTATAAATTTGTTTTTTCCCTTTTTTAGTATTTCGACGACGTGGATTAGGACGTTGACGACGCCATGGCGTGGGCTCGAAGGCCGCCATCGACGTGTTCAAATTGCCGCAACACGTCAAAATTATTTCGAACGTGCTCAAACGTGTCGAAAATTGAAAATCGCAGAGAAGAAAGAAAAAAAAAAAATAAACGAAATACGAAACGTGAAAAAAATGAAATAAAGATGAGCAAAATTATTGTGTGTTACATATTTTTAGGCGCAAGGCCATGTGTGCGCTCGGTGAATTTCTTTGGGAATATATTCATTAAAGCAGCAGACTGCGACCTACTAAGTGCAACGTGTTGCAAACTTAATGCCAAGCGAAATCGGTCATTAATTATAGCATGAAACTTGGCGCATGCTAAGCTTAAAAGCAGCAACAGCAGCAGAAGAAGATGAAGAGTTAAAGAGAAGGCAAATGTTTGCAAGCATGATCAACTTTTCGCTTAGTTAAATGAAGTTTTGCTGTTATTTTCATGACTCGCACGCAGCTTTTGTAACTCACACGCACGCACACAACTACACACGTATTTGCACAGGTACCCCGGTCAATGCACACGTGCACGCCAAGTTCTTGCCCGTTGTCGAGTTATTGTTTAATTAAGACATTTTTAATGATTCACTTTTGTGTTTTAATTCCTATTTTATTTTCTATGCTTCTTGTTTGTGTTTGTGTGTGCGTGCAGCTAAGGAGTGCCAGAGTGCCGGCTAAGTTGAGTGGCCTCACTTATGAAGCATCAGCTTCGCATTAGTCTCGCAACAAGACCAACAAAGAAAGCGTTGCAAAAAAAAATACGCTTTCGGGGCATTTTTAATGCGCTCAAATGCTGAGCAGCCAACAAGGTAAATAAAAGTCATTAAATCGGTTAGTTCACTGCACTTTGCGCAAAGTTGGCAACTTGCTATCACATTTGCTTTAATCAGTCTAAGTAGTTTACGCGTTGTGCGAGTGGACCGACGGGAGAGCACTTTTTTGCATAGAAAATGTTCTTGTTAGAAATAAAGTTTGCGAAAAGTTCTTTAATTGGCGCAATGCGGCGGTCTCAGACGCTGATTGCCAACGAAAGATGTTCAACTAATTTTGAATGAAAGCTCGAAACTTAAGAGTTAACGCAATTTCCGCAATTTTACGGCAGCAGTTTTGCCACAACAGTTTTCGAATTAACACATGAAATAATGAAATTAATTAAAAAAGTGTTGCCTACGCTGAGGCGTCACGATGCGTTAGCGTTGCAAAATTCTCATTATTAAACTTTTTCTTAAGCAACTTGTGGCAACTTGAAGACACACACACGCATGCATATATATTAAGACAAGCCATTATGTGTGTGTGTGTGTGTACTTGCAGCCGCCACTCAGGTGCAAATTTAGCAACTTGAGAATTACTCAGTAAACAACAAAATTCAAAGCAATACAAGAAAACTTTTTCAAACTAACTCAAGAGTGAACAAATAAAAAAAAAAAAATAAAAAAAATAAGCAAATGAAATAAGTAGGAAAATGGAAAATCGAAACTGCTGAATTGTCAAAAAATCACAGGAAAAGTGTAATTTCAGCTTTTTGTAGACAACATGCAAAAGTCGCAAACATGAAAATAATACAGACCGAAACAAAAGTGAAAGCAAGCAAGCAAAGAAAATAAAAAGTATGCGATAAACTTTGTTGCCAAGTAACATGAGCACGCATGCCACATGTGTGCTACGAGTGTATCCGTGAGTAAAAGCGAAGACAAATAAAGCAAGAAAATCAAATTGCTTTGCTTTTTAAAATTTAAATAATTCAATGGAACTCATTTTTGCAGCAAGTCGAGAAATTCGAAACTTTGCTTTGATATGTACGAGTATATACGCCGCCATTGTCTGAACACTGATAATGATCATAATGATGATGATGATTATGATGAAGATGAGTACAATGACGATGACGTCTGGTTGTCGGCAACATGCGCCACACTGATTATCATATTGCGACAATTATGCTGACATTGTTGCCAACAAGTTTCACTTGTTCGTGCGACTAACATTCTCTTGCGCGCCAAAGTATGCAATATATTTTCATATAATTTCACTTTTTATACACTCAACTCAAGAGTTTATTAACTTTGCCATGAAGTCGCTGACTACATAAAGTAAACGGATTCTTGATCAGCTCAACGAGGAGAATCTGTCTGTTTAAGTGCAAATTCAGAGTTATCTTAATCGCACTACTATAACATATAGCTGCCATCGGAATAATCGGTCAAAAAAGGAGAGAAAAATTGTTTTGCCTTTAAACCTTTATCAATTAGAAGGCGTAAACAGAAGGTGTGCAATGTTCATGAAGATCAGGCGACTTTTGCATAAAGCTGCCATGGCAATGATCGTCCAAAAACTCGTTTTTTTAGATTAAATTTTAGCCTAGCTTTAATTAAGGGCGTGGCTATTTTTTCTTTTAAAAACACATGTATTTCTAATTGGAAATATCCCAGAAGAGCAAAATGTTGTCATACACTCTGTAAAACAACTTCATGTAACCCACACTCTATCCCCTTTTTAGCAGCTATTATGTAAGGGAACCGTCCTTACTTCCCGCTGCTTTTTGCTGGGAGTATGTAAGGGGACTATCAAATCGTTCGCCTTCTTTTTGAAAGGAGCATGTAAGGGAATTAACATGGAAGAAGCGACTACTCATATGGCGAACTTCATTTGAATTGTAAGGCTTAAAAAACACTTTTGTGCTTACTATCAGGCATGGAGAATCAAATTCTCATTGGGTATATAAGTTAGGGCAGAGCCGAAAAAAACTTATTTCACCATAATATTTTTTTTTTTGTGAAAAGATTATTAAAAACGAGTGACATTATCATACTGGCACAAATCTGTCGTTAGCTGCGTTATTTCTTCTTATTTTTTTTTTAATATATTCTGTTTTTTCTGCATAATATTCATTAAAAATAAATTTAAATTAACTTGCAAAAAAGGACGATGAAATGACAATGAACAAGCTGGGCAGGAGGGCAGGAAGTCGCATCAAAACCGACACTAACGCAGACACAGAGCAAAAGGCACAAAGCACATAAAATGTTTGAGTTTGGCATCATCAATTCGTGTTAGCGCGTGAATATTCACTTTGTCAGAAAAGATGTTGACGATGATGATTCGAATATTGCTTTTTGCCAATCATTGGTGTGACATTCATAAGCATTCAGGCATGCGATGTGTTGAATTGTTATTAATATTCATATTTTGTACATTCCAATAGCTTTTTAATGCTTTCTCGTTTGTGTCGCCTTTGTTCAGTTGTTAGTAATTGAGTTTCTTTTTTTATCGCTTTCAGCTTGACTGCTGCTCAAAGTCACGTACATTCATATGTATGTGTATCAACTAACGGTAACTTTTGTTAACGTATTTTTTCCATATATATTTTAAAAGCTTTTTTGCTGCTGTCGATTTCACAAATGGTACGTTTTTGTGCACTAATGTGTCGACATGTGCGATGATAAGTGTAACGATTGAAAAAGTGAAACTTTCCGTAGCATACTTTTATGCGCAACTCAATAAAGTTCACATATAAAAATCAATTGCAACAAAATGTGAAACTGTTAATGTTTTGCAATTTATCTTCGTTATACATAAATTCTAATCGTTGCAGCACTTTTATTGCACACACACACACACACTGAGACATGCAACCAGTGCGATTTGGCTTGTTGACTTGATTACGTGCAAATACAAACGTGTTAACATAAAAGCAAACTCTATGTTTATGTTCTATACTCAACACTGTCAGCGCACAGCTTCAAACACTCAAACAATGTTCGTTGATTATAATAAAAAAGAGGGCATGTACGCCATTGGCATCACATGACGACAACGACAACGACAACAATACTATTGTAATAATAATAACGAGCATGTATAAGTCATAATATGTAATCCAAATAAAAACTCATATTCCCTCAACGGATTTCAATGGTGTGACTTCCAGTGTGCGTGTGTGTGTGTGTGTGGCTATGTGCGTGGCACGTTGAAAGTGGCACAGTCACGAAAAGCAACAGAACGAAATCAAATACTCATGGACAGATCAGAACAAAGCCAACTGACATTGCTTGTTGATGATGAGCTCAAGCAGAAGCTTAAGCCAAAGCTGCTGCTGCTGCTGACATTGTTAGTGCTCCTTCTGCTCCTTCTGCTACTGCTGCGGCGTCGTGGGTGTTTGATAGTTCTTTATGTTGGCAACGCATCGAATGTGCGTGGGTGTGCGTGTGCGTGTGTTTCCAAAGGTGCGAATGCCTGTCAGTCTGTCTGTCTGTCTGTCTGTCTCTCTATCTCTGTGTGGCTGCAGAGGTGTGAATTCACAATTCTCAATTCAACAGGAAGCTGTGTAAACACGTTTGCAGCTTTTGGTGTGTCAAGCCCGACAGGTTTGTCATCATGCCATGTCATTAGAAATGAAGGTGAAGGTGTTCTGTTCGCTTCGCTTCTTCTTCTTCCTATTGTTCACGTTTTTTTTTTACTTTTGGCAAATTGTGAAACGCGTTTTCAATGCTGACACGTTTTTGTCCTTGGCTTGTTCGTGTCATGTTTGATAGTAGAAGAGGCGTCAGGAGTGGCGAAAAGTTTCGCATCTTCGCAGTGTGCATGTGTGTGTGCATGTGCTCTTGCATGCGTGTGTGTGTGTGTGCGTTTAATATAAATAGTCACAGTTGTTCTTATCGGAAATAAAAAATATCCTTTGAGAAATTGTTGCGGAAAGTAAAATAATCAAGCAAACTTACAAATGATATACTGTGAAAGTTTTGCCGGGCCGGGCGACACATGACTATACTTGTGTCAAACTAACGTTGCCAGGCCTTGTGAGCTATTGTTATTGCGCAGAGAATGTGTGTGTAGTTTGCTTAATTGGCATAATTAATTGACTAATTCCTTCCATTTACTGTTGCTTTATAAATTTGACACATTTTCTGACAAAGAATTTGCTTATTCAAGTCGATTTGAATATCTTAGCATTTTTTTGCTTACCTTTTGAATTGTACCTTAATTATCTTTGGTACTCTGTGCCAGTCTGAAATTGAAAGGAAAGGCGACATTTCTTTTAATATTGAATATTATAATACGTTTGATTAAAGTTACTTGAATATAATTTTGGAATTTGAAAAGAAATTGCACAAGAAATTTGAATTATATGTTTAGGTTATTTAAAAAACAGTGGAACTTTTTTTATACGAGCTCTAAACAAGAAAGTTATGTATTGAAATTCTTCAGTCCGGACATAGCACAAAGTTCTGCTTGTTTTGGGAGCGAAATAATAGAAAATCGTTTAAGGGCACATACCCAAATTATTTGATCCATTTTGGACAATCCCAAGGTGACTACTTCTATTAAAAAAAATTCCAAATTTGCTTAAGAGTAGTATTTCGAAAAACCCTCCGCCCCCCTAAATCGGTCACGTAATTTGGGTACGTTCCTTAAGTGTGACTGTTTATAATTGGTTGACAGTTCAATTAAATTCAATTCAAATACGGTTACTTAGCCGAAGTAGCCTAGAAATTATTACACCTTGGGGCCATTAATTTATTGTGAGTTCCGATTCTTTCAAGTTTCTGCTACATCATCCGCCTGAATAGTAAGAATAGGAACAATTAAGACATGGCCTTCGAATAAATAAATTTACATGGTATCGATAAAATTACAATAGAATTTTTCACTTTTTTTTTTTTTTAAGAGGTATCTTGATTTCCCCGTATGTCTTAATATTAATATAAAAATTAAAAAAAAAAAAAATTTTATTTTGATGAATTTTAGTTTGGGGAACACGCCCCCAAAAAACTTGTTCAATACATTTATATATTAAAGAAAATTATTGGGTACGTTGCTACTAATTAACAAAGACGTTCATAATACATCAACTGACGAAGAAATTTGCAACTATGAAACTTCTTTTAAGCTTCAACCAGCTGTCTAATAAAGTTTCTAGCTGGCAATATTTGAAGGCGCTCCAAAAGTCATATGCGTTAAACATGATTGCAGCGTCATGAAATGTAATAATGCTAAAAGCGAGCAGACTAACAAACAAACTAACAAACAAACAAACTAACCAACCAACAAGTGAACCAACAAACAAGACAACAAATAAACAACAAGATGACAAGGATGCTGAGGACGACAGAATCGCATAAGGAATGCTGAACTAAAAGCAAAGCACTCAAAGGAAGAGCACAAAAATCTATTAGAAAATTATGTGGGCGGCAGTTTAAATATTTTACGATGCCAACTAAACGAATTATAAACAACAACAACAACAACAACAAGTTGAGCCCGACAAGCGCGATGAGAATTTTTAGGTTGAGGGAGCGGGAAGCACTTGCATCAGGACATGCAACGAATGGCAAATAAATTTAATTGAAAGGCACACTGAAAATGGCAATGCATGCGAGCATGTGTCTGTGCGATTCCTCGATGTAAGTTAGTTAGATAATGTAACGACGTGTGTGTGTGTGTGAGTGTGTGCAGGAGGATGTGAAGGCAAGCGGCATAATCAATTTGAAAATTAATCTAGTTAAAAAGAAAAAGAAACAACAACAACAACAACAGCATCGAACAAATCAAGCCAGCAGAGAAGGAGGAGAAACCACCGCCAGTCAAACACTGTTAGCTAATGGCTGTCAACCAGCATCAGAATCACGCTCACACACACACACACACTTACACACATGTACAATGCACATAGGTATAGTAGAACACATCCACACTGTATGTCTGCTTGTATGAGTGACACACGCAAGTCATAGGAAAATGAGGGGTGGCTTGTTTCAGGGGCCCTTTGATTCGATTATGAAATTGATTTCGAGACTGAGCCAGAAAGTAATAGGTTCTCTCCAAAGAGAAAGCGTTAGAGTCGAGGCTTTAGAGTTGAGAATACGCTACTTTGATCACTCCGAAATCACACCATATTTCAATTAAAAAGCTCATTTTTGACTGATCATTCCTATGGGAGCTATATGCTATAGTGGTCCAATCGAAATTCGAAGATTCGGTTAAAGAATAATAATAGGGGTATTTTGTAGAATGCAGTTTTTAATGGGTATGTTTTTTTAACCCAAATATGAAGTTTCAAGATCTAAGTGATCTATAAATGATATAGTTTATCAGCCATAGCTACTTTTATAAAAAGTTTATCTAAGAGGAAATGAAAGGACGCAGAATTGTGGTACTCCATTTTGCAGACCTGTGCTTACTGAATCTATTATCCAGTTTCTTATCGCTTCTGGTGTTCGAACTAAAGCCTTTTGGAAAAGTTGGCGGTGCTGGCAGGGGGTAGGGGTTAGATTAATCAAACTTGCTGCTGAACTTTACGCGTAAACCTTACACATTTCACGTCGAAATCATCATCATACATCATCGTTTTCCAGAACCGTTGCTGAGGTCATGTTTTTGTCATTTGCTTTTGTTCTTCCGATCGTTTTTATGAAGTATGCTTGGCATTGCATAATTTTCTCTCTCAAGCGAACTTAAAATATCTTGTCTCTGTGTATTGAAAACAAATTCGAAACGTCAAAAGAGAAGGGAAACCTAAAAAAAGTGGTTTCCAATTCAGGTATCTCAAAAAATTGCTATCGGTGTGAATAAATGTTTCCAAAACCGAAAAAAAGATATTGCAAATGCAAATTACACAAACACAAGGTTCGCCATTCTGTTTGATGTTTGATTTCGACGCTTTTGTTGTTGTTATATTTGTTGTGTTCGACAAACGCGTAAATAATTGAAAACCGTATTTAAAAAAACAACGAAAATAAAAAGGAAATGTGCGTTTTTCCTTTCTGCTTTCTGCTTTCTGCTTCCTCTTTTATTTTGTGTGCTCTTTTGTTATTTTTTTTGGCAACTGTTTTGAAACCTTTTATAACTGATTGAAATGCCATGCCAACAAATACAAATACAAATACTTTTATTTATTTGGATTGCTTTTTTTGCCACTTGTTTGACTTGGCTTTGTGGAATACATGAAGTTGCAAACGTTCATATTTATTTGTTTATTTTTTAATACATTTTTTTTTGTTTTCGTGGAAATCGGAATTTTGTTGTTGTTGTTGTTGTTGTGTTGCATTTTTCAGTGGTATTAAAAAATATGCAAATTTAATTTGTTAACTGAAGTGCAAATATTTGCCGACTTGTGAAATTGCTTGAAATAAGAATGATTTTGGTTTAACGCGCATGAATTAATTAGAGAGATATTTATTTCCTTGCTTCAACTGGTTTTTTACAGATTATGAAAATTCAAAAAGTCAACAATTTCGATTCGAATGTGAATTTAATATGTTTGGCTTAAGTTGCATCATCAAATCGCATTTGAGCACATTTCAAAATGACCTTTAGCGATTTAAGTGTAATTTATCAGCAAAGAAGGCTTAGCTTGTCTACATGGATTAAGGCGTCAAATTAATTTCACTGTTCCATTTTTTGACAGCTCAGCATAGAAATTTTTACCAGCATTTTCTGTCCAATCTCATTAAAAGATGACTCGAAAAGAAGAACGATTTATTGATGGCTGTATTCGCTTGGCGATATAGAAATGAATCATTCACAGTGCTGTAGGCACAAGTCCAATCCCAAATCTTTGCATTGCCCAGTCTCGTAGATAATCATTGAAACATTTTGTTGGAAGCCTTAAAAACAAAAAGAATTTCGAACGAAAATATTCTAAATATAAAATAGTGTAATAGTTTATAACATTAAATTGGACTACGAAATGGAAGGCATGAGGCTCGACAGCCAACCTCGTCGAGCGTGTTTTTTTATGTTTATTGAATATAATAATTAAAACAATTCACACAGTGGAAATTTGTATGGATTTCAATCGCCATGTGTATTCAAAAGGAACTTTTACTGGTTCGCTCCGAACTAGTTTATTAAATGAGCCGGAACAAGTCTTATGAAGCATTCTTTCAGGCATTTCGGAAACTCTTTATGAATTGGTGCTCATTTTGCTAACAGAAATTTCAAACATTTTAACTTTTAAGCCTTTGCATAAATGAACATGAGTTTGTTGCAAACATAGACGGACGGACGCACATTTTCAAGCTAACAAAGTGTGCCACGAACACACATGTACATATATGTATATGTATAAGTACATACATGTTTAAATTCATTTAGGTTTTTGTATGAAGAATGGATTTTTCCGCTTGAATGCGCGACTAAAGTAAACTGAGTTTCATTTGCTTCCTGAATGATGTTCCATTATTTTCTATACTCTTGCAAAGAGTGTATCTTGACTTTGTCATGAAGTTTGTAACGCAGAGAAGGAGACATGGCAGACTATATAAAGTATATACATATATGCCGGATCAGCACGAGGAGACAAGTTGATAAAGCCATGACCATCTGTCTGTTTCAAAGTTCCTCGCCAGTTTTAACGATATCGAAAAAATTAAATGCAGGAAATTATAAAAATCAACTTGATCGGATTACTATAGCATTTAGTTTCCATTAGAACAGTGGGGAACAAAATAAGGGTTTTGTTAGAAATACTTTTTTGTTCTTAGATATAAACAGATGATACTTTGCAATTACGTGTTTCTATTTATCCTTGACTATAATCTAAAGTTTTATTAGCATCGGACATAAAGGCGTGGCACCGCGCATATAGAGAAAACCTTAAAAATGCGATTTCTCTGGAACGATTGTTTTCTTGAAAATAAATTGGAAAATGTGCGTGGTTAAGCCTCTTTAACTTTTGAAAACATATATGATTCTTATGGGAAAAACTATAAGAAGGAATTTTCAATAAGAATAGCTGGAAAAATGTTTCCAAGCGCATATAAGTTTCGACAAAGCCGAAAAAAGGTTTTACTTTCTCTTTACTCTTACTTTTTTTCATTTTCATTTTATTTTTATTCTTTTTTTATTTTTGGAACATGACGAGCAAGAAAATCCATTAAGAATGCATCATGTGCCAAAGGTACTGCTTGTGCGCCCAAATGTGTGTGTGAGTGTGCCTGTAAGTGTGTTTGTTGATGTATATGCTTATGTATTCGCAAAGAGTTATTTATAGATTTATGTGTGCAAATATACACCGAACGAAGCCAAACTGCTTAGAAAGTCATGTGTGCAAGTTGGCTTGGCTTCATTTGGCTTGACTTGCCTTAAGAAGTACAACAGTGCTGCCAGAGTTGGCAACTTGCCGCAAGGTACACACACACACACACGCACACAAATTCACACTTACACAAATATGAGACGCTTAGAAAATCATGCATGCACAGACATGATCGCATACACTTGGTTGACCTTATTTCTAATGTAAACACACACACACACACACACACACATACACACAGCCAAGCACGCGAAGAGCTTAGCTCACCTTCGTTAACACAATACTTCTTCTTTTGCCGACATTTTTCTTGTTTGAATGCGCACAATGAGAACATTTTTTGCTTCAAGTCAAGTCATCATCAGCAGCAACAACAACAACAACAACAAAGCCCGTTTCGCCTTATAATTAACCCTTTTATTAGCATCCTTTAGCATTTATAAAAGGTACACAAACACACACACACACACACACATGTATGCCAGCACTTCACATATGCGCCACATCAGCAGTGATGGCGTCTCTTAATCATTGTATGGGCGCTTGAGCCGTGTATGCTTCTCGCATCCATAAGTATAAAATTGGATGCTAATGGATATAGCAATGTGTGCATGTGTGTGTGTGTGTGCTAGACTGCAGACTGCTGCCAGAGTTGTTGCCTTTTGTTCATACGAAAAATTATAATCGAAAAGTTTTCGCCTTTTGTGTTTGCCTGTGAAAGCATGAAAACTTTCTCTTTCTCTTTTGCTTCTACTCTGCCTACACTAATTAACCATGCCATTGATTTGATGCTCATGTGTGACAGACTGCCAGCATACTAAAAATACACTCCACGCAAACCCAATTCCATGATACATGTACATTTCAGGCACATGTGTGCGACCATGTGTGCCTTTGCCTTTGAGTTTGTGTATTGAGTTAATTATGCTTTGCTTTTGTTTTCACACTCATTGGATTTATTTAAGCGCTTTTGCCATTGTTTCGTGTTGTTTTGCCTTTTCAGGCATTGCTATTTTTATGCCCTGCACACATACTTACACAAAGTGTGTCAGGCTACATATATCAGGCTTATTTCAGCGCAGAAGTATGTAACACCTAGCATGAAGGTGCCCTCCGCTCCATAAGCTTTACATAAGCATGATTAGACCGACAAGAGAAATACATTCGGTTAATACACATAATATAATAATATATGTATATATAATGGTTCTTGGCAGCTTAAAGAGCTTGAGACTTCAAAAATCGCCTTGTTCCTCCATTTCCATACAAAAACTCTTTTTATTTAAAAATTTATTTTTTAGCCCTTCTCCGCTGAATGATTAGAAACGAAGGCTATAAAGAGGTATCTTGATTAACCCGTATGTCTTAATAATAAAAAAAAAAAAAATAAAATAAATAAATAATAAGAGTAGGAGAATTAAACTCCTGCCGTATCTGCTAACCCACAAAGAAAAACAACTCTGAAATATTATGCTGAAAAACCACATTAAATACAAAATTTTTGACCGATTTTGTCGCATATTTTGAACAACATGGGTTGTACAATAAGAAACATGTGTGTAGGTCATTATATTGTCGAGTATGCCCAATAGTTGTTCGGCGCACATAGTTTGTGTTGTTTTATCTCGCAACATGTTTTCTATCGAAAAGTACTGGTCGAAAATGCTGATGAAGCCTTTGAGCTGCAATCAATAAATGTTGCCTGCTTTTGGGCGCATGCACAAGCGTCTCACTGAACAGTTGTGGTTTGGTTTTGGTAATGCCTGCTTTTCCTGGTTTTTTTTATGATGAATTTTTGGATTAAATTTAAAGCAAAAAGCTCAAAAAATACTTATTGTTTTTAATTGGCATAAAACCATAGTTTGCTGAAGAGGCGCGCCTATTAAAAAGGTCGATTGCGGCTTTTAGCTTATTTTTTAACTCTTGATTTTTATTTTTTAACACATTATAATTATTATAATTGACCAATCATTGTTACACAGTTATCGATGAGTTTATAGAAGAAGAAAAGTGTTTAATAACTGTGGACACAAGTGTTTTTTTTTTTTTTTCAAATATCGGCATAATCGGCTTGTGCATAATGAGTGCATAAATCTGAGATCAGCAGAGATTTTGAGATATTTAGAGGAAGAATAGTTGAAATAATCTTTGGTTACATAAAATTGATCTCCAGTTTTCATTTGCGCAATCTGCAACTAAGACTTATAAACATTTTTCCAGATATACGCAAATCTCACACATTTCAAGCATTTCTCTTGGGCTTGTTCAACTCTAAGGCCGCACGCTTGGCACGTTGCGCTGCCAGCTCGCGTTCACGCTGCTGTGCAGCCCGCGTCTCTTTGTCGAGGTGCACCCAGTCGAAATCAAAGTCAAACTGGTAGCCGGAGTTACGGAAGAACAGATGAAATATCTGCCTTAAGTACTGATAGTTCGGCTGCTCCGTAAACTGCAGACCGCGACAGTGACTTAAGTACAGTGAAAACTCGAAGGGCGTTTTCGCGCAGATCGTTTCGAGCGTTGCGGACATTTTTATTTCGGCAATGCGTTCGTATTTCTGTTTCTTATCGACGGCTCGGACGCCTTGCCAGGGCAGCGAGCCGCGATGGAAATATACCAAGAGGTAGCCGATCGATTCCATGTCATCGCGTCGCGACTGCTCGATGCCCTTGTGCGCATTGACCGAGGCATAACGGGCCGTGCCAATCAGATCGTATCTATCGCGATAGCTAATGTGCTCGTGTGTTTGTGCATTGCAGTAGTTTTTCGCCAGGCCAAAGTCAATCAAGAAGACTTTGTTGCAATCGGCGCCCAGACCCATGAGAAAGTTCTCCGGCTTGATGTCGCGATGCACCAGACAATTAAAGTGCAGAAACTCCAAGCGACTTATCATCTGATCGGCCAGCATCAAGATGGTCTTCATGGTGAACTGACGAAAGCAATAGTTGAAGAGATCCTCCAGCGAGGGTCCCAAGAGATCAAGCACGAGCACATTGTAGCTGCCCTCGACGCCGTGATAGCGACAGCGCGGCACACCGACCGCGCCCTTCAGCAACTGATAGATACGCGCCTCGTTCGGCAACTGCGGCACACGGCTGTCACTACACTCGACCTTTATGGCCACCTTCTCGCCGTTGTGCACATTCTGACCGAGATAAATGTCACCGAATGAGCCATTACCAATTTTCTTCTGTATACCGTACTTTGCAGCTACCAAAATTTGTGCCATGTTGCGTTGAGTTATGAACCAAGTTTATTATTATTATCGCAAATTAATATTGAGTTTACACCGTTTTGTGGTTTACTTAGCGTTACTTCACAATCAAAGCCGTTATTCCGTTATTTATTTATTATTTTTTTATATTTTTGTATAAGCTTTTAGAGCAAAACTCACAGAGCTTGTAACGATACAATGACAACTCTATGACACAAGATTAAAATATTTTGGGATTATCTCTTTTTTTAAATTTGATTTCAGTAAATCGGAAAGGAGTGTTTTAACAATAACAATTTCGAAAAATCAGCTTTGGTTCAAACTTTTCTCAATGTAATTTCGCAAAACCAACATGCACGAAGACGTGACAACCCTTTTTATACCCTGTACATACTGTAGCAGGGTATATTGTGTTTGTTTGGTGGAAATGTATGTAACGCATAGAAGGAAGGGAGGGGGACGCCATAAAGTATATATATTCTTGATCAGGACGACAAGACAAATTGATTAAGCGATGTCCGTCCGTCTTTCCATCCATCCGTCCGTCCTCATCAATGGTTCTCAGAAACTATTAGAGATAGAGACTTGAGATTTGGATGATAGTTGCGTGATGCTCGGCAGCAGATCAAGTTTGATCGGTTTTGAGCCACGCCCACTCCTTCCCGCCCAACCAGGTACGCCCACTTTTTGAAAAGGCTATAACTTGAACACCAGAAACGCTAGAATCATGAAATCTATAAAATTGCATACCACAATATTTATTAAACTCTCCTTCATTTCCCCTCAAAAAGTGTTTTATTGTGAATTACTATATCTTCAAAACCATGAAAGGTACGGACCTGAAATTTTGTATATCCACTCAATAAATACATGTCCTTAAAACTGCATACCAGAAAATACCCCTCTGTATTTTCGACTACCCCTCAAAGACCATCAAACTTAAATTTTTGGTAAATTTAACTTTTTTTTTACAAACACAGAAAATAGCATGAATGATGGATGTTGGCAAAGTTCTTTATTGGCTGATAAACATTTAATTGAATCATAATCTCAACAATTCTTTTTGATGAAACTTAAATTAAATTGTATCCCTCTCCTAACCAAAATTTATAAAGCACATCCTTTTCATGTGCAGACATGAGCACATTAATAGATTAATAGATATTTAATAGATAGCTTAAGATTATGAATTGTTTAAGCCGCTGCGGGTTAGCTGAATCTGTGATATATCTTAATCTCAAAAACCAAAACTGATATTGTAGGGTATAACGTATTTGGTAGGCCAATAAACTTAACAGACTCAAAGCCTCTTAAGGCATATAATGGCGTGTGTTCAGTTGTGTCAATTAGCAACTTCAAGACAGGCAAAAAGTTGATTCAATAAAGGAAAATCAAAAGTAATGTTTATTGCAACTCATCGATAGATGTCATCAAGGGCGTGACGAGTGCGATATGGACGTGGTCGGTGCTTCGGCATTTGTTGGCGAATGTTGGTAATTATTGAGCAAGTTAGCTGCGATATGTCCTTCAATAAGGTTCAAAAACACGATATTGTTACAGAAATGAGTAAATAAACAGACAAACAAACAAATGAACGAACGAACGTTTCGAAGGACGATTCAAATTGCAAGGATTGCTTCGTTGAGCACTTGAGAATAGTGTTGAAATTGAAAGCGCCTCAAATGGCAGCCACGACAACCTCTAGTAATGAGTTTTCCAATTAAAATGCGCGCGCGCTATCAAAGAGCACAACTGCGGGCGTGGGGCAACGAGTGGGGCAGCGACGAGTGGGCAAATTAGCGTGGCAGTAAGAGTGAGGCGGCAAAGGAGCGTCGAAGTGGGCGTTGAGCCGCCTGGGGGTGTGACGCGGTGATTGCGACCGATACGGAGTAAATGGCGGCATCGAGGAGGAGGCGAGGAGGTGGTGAGTAAACGTCTGACGGAATGCTAACGTAATTAAAGCGAAATCAATTAGAAGCAACATGTTTGTGCCGCCGCCACCGCCGCCTCGACGCCTGCCACTTAAATAACTTGTAATTAAATAACACAAATTGTTGTTTTTCACGTTAGCGCCGAAAACCAACAAAAACGAAAAATCAAAAACAAAAAAAGAACAACGCACAAAAACCGTTTTAAATAAATTGCAGGTATTTAATTATAATTAAAAGCGATTTAATCACACAAATTGAAAGCGAACGAACTACTTAAAATGTCAGTTTGAATTTAATTTGCGCGCCTGCGAGTTGACCTCATTGCATAAATCAAATTGCATACGAAAAGGCGCTTTGACTAAATTTTTAATCATGACCGGCATTTGAATATTTTCGCTGCACAGAGCAGTGTGTTTAAATTTGACTAGTAATTTGTGGCAATCATTTCGTTTCAAATTTAGAATTAGGCTAACAGCGGAAGTGTGCTTGCGGCCATTTTGTCATGGCATGTCGTGCCGGATGCGTGCGTGAACATGATAATTGTTGTTAATTGAAGCCACCATTTCAATCAATCAATCAATCAGTCATGCATGTAAACTTTCAGTGAAACCAACATGCACGCAATCAATCAAGTACACACACGGTCAAGCCATCAATCAATGCACGGCTCAACTCATTCATGCACTTAGCGCTGACTGCACTTGAGAACGTTGCTTATTTCAAGTCTTCCCATAAAAGGACGACCGTCGAAATCATGATTAGAAAATGTTTGCAAGGCTGTCGCTCTGTCTGTCTCTCTATCCCTGTCTGTGTGTGTCTGTGTGTGTGTGTGTGTGGGTTTGCAAATATTTCGCCTTATTTTCGACAATTGCGTCGATTGTTTTGGCGTCCCGCTCATTGTTGCTCCCGCCTCTGTTGTGCCGGTGCCATGTGGCGTATGATTAATGCTCGCCGGCCGTGCGCATTTATTACGCATACGCAGCGGCGAACTTTCAAATTTATTATTTCTTTTGTGGATTCTTCTTTTTTCTTCGCTAAGGCGCACACGCTGTGACTCAATGGCGCGTGATAAGCGCTCGAAAGCGTTGATTTATTTCAAAGCGGTTGCATTAAATCTCGTTGCTATGCGAACTTGATAAACATGACTGAGACTTTGTTGTATCGTTGTCACTGTGCCGCATCGCTAAAGTGCGTGTTTGCTCTGTGATAAGAGACTCTTAAAATATGCGACTAACAAATATGGCAGCAACGTGGCAAAAGATGGTTTTCCGTTCATTCAATTATAATTTTATAAGTTTTATTTTTCGATAAGCGCACAGAAATGCCAAAAAGCAGCAATAAATCAATTATTTTGCGCTAAACAAAAATAAAAGCATTTTATTTTCATAAATCGAAGCCGAAAATGTAATAATTTTCATTGCATAAATCGCGGCGCATGAGTTATTAATTTTTCGTCGGTTTCATTGGCGTTAAAAAATTTAACTAAAGTCATCGAAAATAAAACCAAATCGAAAACTTGATAAAACAAAAATAAAGTCAATGAAAATCGGTGATTTATTGCTTCATATTTTTGGCAGCACATTAAAAATATTTTATATAAAAATCGGAAAATAAAAAAAACAACATTTTATGAAGTAAAAAACTCAACAAACACAATTTTTCTTTGTTGTTGTTGGCCAGAAGTGTTTTTGTTTTTGATTTGTTACATAACACGCCAAATATTTTTTCTGCTACGGCTTAACGTGTAAAAGGACTATCCAATTTGTGATTCGCTGGCAATGGGCAAGCAGAAGTGTGTAGTAAAGTTGCAATTTCCAAATAAAAGTAAAGAAAAAGTGAACAAGTTTCCCGAAACTTAGAAATTATTGCGTGACTGAAGATTCAAAGTAGAAACACAACTATTGTTTTTTATTTGTTTTCCTAACTAAAAAGAGAGTTCTATAAGTTTGACATGCCGTTTGGCACGCACAGATGAAGAATCGTGGGTCATACAGACATGTGTATGTATGTGTAAATGTGGTCAGAAAAAAAAGTCGTGCTCCCAAAAAGTCTTTCCTGTTTCGATTGGCAAAGAACAATTGATTTCTCATCTTACCCCAAATTCTTGATTATTCTCAGTTCTGAAAAGATTGGTTGTCCTTTTAGAAGATTTAAATCAGTGGCAAAACCTTCATGGCATGATATCCTACATGGTTTTTGTCCACAACTTTGGACCCGCAAGACTCCATAATATTTGTCGCAACTCAAAAAATACCTGATGATTAAACCGGAACCGGATCTTGAAATGAGTCTTCAAAACCAGACTTTTAAGTTATAAGCATTAACGCCTTGAAAATCAGTTATTTTAGCCATAAGTGTCGCTCTATACACATACACATTTGTAAATGTTCTCATATGTGGCATATTAGATCTCAAGTGTGTGTTGTTCCCTAATTTATTTAATTTATATAAAGATATGGCATGTCTAAAGTTAGATTGTTTCCAAAATAATTGCTTGTACTTCAACACAGAAGCAACTTTTTGGCTTAATATAAAAGAATTAATAATTTCAAACAAGATAGATAACAATGAACGCAAACAGTTGCAATATTTGCTAAGAATATGGCAAAGCTCTTGAACTCAACTTCAATTATCAAAGAACAATAAAACTTTTGTCTTTGCATAAAGTTTTCTACTTTTATTTTTATCTTATGAGTAAAATCAACCACACACTTGAAACTGTTTGCTGAAGATGGAAAAGGAAATCCTCCGTGAGACCGCAACGGTTGTGTCGCCGGGAAGGGAGCGCGGGGCGTTGCAGAAGTGCAACAATACAACATTTTATTATACGGGCTATGCTTGGCATGTTGTTGGCTTTAAACTGTCACATGTGAATTACAGAGCAACAACAACAACAAAAATGCAAACAAAAAGGATTAAAAATAAACTGAATGAAATTCTTGCAAATAAAATGCAAAACCGAGCAATTCGTGCGTGTGTGTGTGTGTCGTCATTTTACTACAAAGTAACGCAAGCAGGTAAATGTCTGTGCGCCGTGATTAAGGTGACCATTTTTTGTTTACTTAAATTAAATATTTTCGAAAATATTTATCGAAATACTTTTATTTATAAACAATTTTGTTTTTCTTATTGAATATAAATTTAGAGTTGAAGTCAAAAAAATTTTGTGCATAGCTGGCAACTCTATTGGCTCTGGTAGAACAGTTACAACAATTCAAGTCATTTTTCTCATGTTGAATTAAAGTTGCACATTTTTTAATTGCGCACTTTCAATTATTTTTATTTGAGTATTCAATTTGGGCAAACATATGAATTTTATTTATGTATACTTTTTCATTTCTTTGTGGTGAGGAATGCAAAGCTAATTGGGTATTTTTTATTCAATCCAACGTTGGCATCTTTCAATAGAAGACTTTTCTTAAGAAACAGTAAAAGTCCTGAGACTCAAACAATTTCCAGGCACAACAATCGTATTATACTTACATATATAATAGCAAGTCAGTTATACTCTACACGTGCTAGTTGGCCGTAAAGAACTCAAAGTGCCTAAATAAACATGAGCTGTTGAGTATTTAGATAGGATAGGATCGAAGTACTTTTTTAGTACTTTGTGAAATTTTCATTTAAAAGTTCTAAAAATTCTGCCATTGGTACCTCATTTCCCTTGACTCCTCAGAAAAAAGATCTTTCGTCTTTGTCAGACTTAACTGAATTTAAAAGTAAATATTGTTACTGTTAATAGTTATTTGAAGCTCGTGCTTGGACGAAGGAAAACTAAATTCAAATTTTGATTGTTGACTTGAAAAATTAGTTAGTATAGTCTGGGAAGTCTGAAGTCGTCTTGAAAAAGTATAAAAAATTTAAAAAATATTTAAAAAAAATATTTCATAAATTTAAAAAGTTCCTAAAAAACGACTGAAATTTTAAAGCCAGGTTTACTCTAATTAACTAAAATTTTTGGCCGAATTTTCGGGTGACTTTATATATGTAAGATTGCTTCTTTAAACATACATACATATGTGTCTTTTGCTATCAATCCTCATTTGCTTCAAAATCAATTGATTGCGTAAAGTATCTGTTGGTTTGTTTCGTATCTCATGGCACAACTCTTACCCTAAGCTTTAAACTAAATCTTGGTAGACGAGCGAGCACGCTAATTAGTTAGTAAGTTCATCACGCTGCCAATGCTCTAATTAGCACTTAACTCACTAATACATGTGTGTAGGGTGCATGGAAATGTGTTGATTACAGCATACGTGTTTTTGTGATTTATTTATACGTCGTTGTTGTTGTTGTGGGATTATGCCATTTTTAATTTCTTAACATGTTCATGCATTTTCATTGCTCATTGTCAGACTCTTGTTTCAAATTATGCACTTAGCAGTTGTTGTTTCTATTGTCGTTGTTGTTGTTGATATTGCTTTTGTTTTTAACGCATGCGTTGTTGTTATTGTAAGAACTTTTATAATTGTTAGTGTTAAATAAGAGCAAAGCATGTCACACGTCATTGTTGCCATGTTGTTTAATTAGAAACATTTTATTACTCAACAAAATGGGGTTTTTCATTTTTTATAATGTATTTCTTTTTTTTTTTTGTTGTGTTGTGGGTTCTTTTATTTTCATTTTAATCCGTGTCTGTATGTGGGTGTGTTTGCGTCAGTATTGAAACTGTCATGCAAACATGTCTGCTCAATTTAAAATGTTGTTGATAAAATAAAGCGCATCCAATGAGTAAATTCAATTTGTTTTTTAAATACTTTTAGTCCACATTGCGTTTACGTAATCAATTTTATTAAACTTTGTCATGTGTTTGTGTCAAACGGAAAAAACTGCATTATTAATGGGAAAAGTCATTTAAGCAAAACATGCTGAAACTCTGTTTTAATTTCATTCGAATCATGTTTTTTGTGTTGCAATTATTGAATAAACTTTATAATAATTCTAGAGTGTTTCTCTTAACTAACGCTTTTAGCAATAACACAAACAAACAGCCTTCAATCTGATTATTTACTAACTAACAAGTGCTTATCAACTTGACTTTCATTTAAGCTCTTTAGGCTCGGTTGACTGTCCCGCGCTCGTCTCTCTCTCAATGGCACAAATGACACAAGCTCATGTTTTTGGTGATAAGTTAAATGTAAACAAACACAGATCAAATAAAACAACACAAAAATGGGTATTTAAACATGCTTAGAGAGAAGCAAAAACACATCTGGTGAATAAGATATTTTAAGCCAACAGGATGCAGTGCCAGACCAGAAGTAAACGTAGCAGAACGTGAGTCGTAGCAGAATACAACAAGGCTATTCCTTATAAATCAGTAATCAAAGGTCATACGATATAATTAAGAGGTAAGCCTAGATTGCATTTTCTAACATCATAAAATCTTAAAAATATTCTTTGAAAATTTCAAGAGGATCCAACGAATACTTTTTGAGTTATTCAACAATGAATGGCAGCCTCTCTGACGCACGCCAGTAGAGAGGTAAAAGTTTAAACGCCGGTTGAACGAAGGATATTTTTGAACGATTATTTTTCTTTTATACTTAAAAATGTTTGAGCGACCGCGATTTTCTCAAAACTCAAAATATTTTAAGTCTCTAGTCAAACAGCAGCATTATATAATTACCCGTAGTTCTTTTGTTTGAATTCCGATGATCCAGTGATGAACTAGAGTAACCACCACAAATCCTATTTTTAATTTTGACGCCTACGAGAGTTGCTATAGGACACTCATTTTTAAATATTTTGAAATCAAATTTTATTTAATTCTTCTTTAAAAACATATTTCATTGTGTGCCCAGAAAAAATCCTAAAAATAGCGCCAACTAGGTCTCACCCATTAAGGAACGGAATCGACGAAAGAGCGAGATGAAATGAAACTTAAAATTTCAGACAATTTTAAATCGGATCCGATCATTATTATTATCCATTAACAAATGTATTGTAGAAGAAGACTTTCTTGATTACTTTTATTTGCACATTATTTCTTAAGTATGAACAGCACTTTGCTTGAAATTTTATGCTCGTTTGGAACTGTGAGAATCATGCTTGTAATATTTTATGATATGCCATGAATTATTTAACTTCAATGAAGCAAATTTATGTAAAAGAAAATTATTTATGATACATTTCCATGTGGCGTTCTTTTTTTTAGGCCAATCGTTTTTCTACAGCGAAAAAAATGAATATTTAAAATTTCTCGCTAAGAGACATGTTACGTTACAGTCAACAAACATGCAACACACAAAAACATGCCACCAACAAACCACACCGCAACAAGGCATCGTTTATGCGCCCAAATCCCAACCGCAAGCAGAGAACATGTCAAGCAAGCATCGCCTGCAACGACGACAATGACTAAGCCGAAAATTTATTGACCAGAAAAAGGAGCCTTTATTGAATATTTAATGTTCAAAGCACAGGAAGAATTCAATTTGATTTTGTGCGCAATAAACGCGTGCGGCAGACAATAAAAGCCAATTGAGTACGACTTGGCTCGGCAAGCAGAAGCCATGTGTATGTAAAAAGAAAGCAAGCTGAGCATTGGAAGTTGGCCGCAGCGTGTTGAAGGACGATGAGGAAGGAGCGAACAGCTCAGCGGTCTTAGAGTGATGTGCGTTGCAGCTTACAGGCGAATGACTTCTGTCAAAATATGTGCATGTAAGCGAAAATTTTATAGACTTGAAAGTGCTTGAGTGCTTGCTTGAGTTGCGTAAAGTCAAAATAACTGCAGCATACTTTCAGGCTGCTTGTAAATTGCTAATATTTGCATGTTCTTCAAAGCGTTTATCAATTTATACAAGAGCTTGTGCACATTGTCGATTTGCGCAAGCGAAATTAATTTTATTGATGTGTTAATTGCACTTTTGTGGTTTGTAAAACGCACAAATATTGATTTCGCCTTAAGAAAGTCATCAATTGTGTCGACGGCGAGGGCTCAGAGCGCCTTGAAGTGTGTTGCCTTGCACAAGTTTTCTGCTTTGTGTTTTTTTTGCTTGTTTATTTAATTTGTTGTTGTTGTTGTTGTTGTTGTTGTTGTTGTTGGCACTGTGAAAACATTTCGAAAAGCGCTTTTCCATTAAACCAATTTGTGCAAACAAAACGCACAGCAAAGCCAAACGGCCGAACAAAAAGTCTCTAAAAAGATTTATTTGTGTTTTTTTTTTGGTTTTTTTTTTTTTTGCGTTGAACAAAAAAATAGAAAAATTGCCTTCTTTGACATTTGACAGTTTTTTGTTCGCGCGATTTCGTTGCGCTTCGCAGTTTTATGTCTGTTTTTACATGCTTTCAGATACTTGCGTTTTTTTTTTTTGCCTTTTAATTGTTTGTGTCCGAATTGGCCAAAAAAATGTCAACAGCTTCGATGTCAACAAAAAAAGAAGAAGCGATAATGCTTTGTGCGATTTGAAAAGCCATTAAAAATCGCTGACTGTCATTCAGTGTACATTTCCGCACCGTTTCTCCCCATCGCTCGCGTTGTCTGCCTACGTCTCCCTTCGTCACTCTGGCACATACCAAAATACATTTTAATCCTCTTCATTGCTGGCACATTCTTTGTGCTGTTAATTGCTTTGATTGCCCGCCATTTTAGTCCTACTCGCATTTGCCTTTTATCTCACACACAAAACCCCTTTTTTGAGCTCAGGATTCAACGACCGCTCCGCTTTACTCCATTCACCTCTGCTTAACTCAATTCGTGTCGCCTGCGCTCATTCATTTTGTAAATCATTTTAAGCTATTAAAGGCTGTTTTCATTTTTAACGTTGTTTGCTATTTTAAGTGACAAATTTCTGCTTTCCTTCGTCCTTTCCTTCGTCCTTTTCTATGCTTTCTCATCTCATTGTTGAAGTTTTAGTTTTGTTCACAGAATTTTGCCAGACTTTTCCAATTATTCGTCATGGGTCTAAGGTGCGCTGTGTCAAGGCTACTGCGCACTTGAATATAATAATTTGCTTTGTTGGTCCTAGGGAAGTCGCACAGCTGCTCTTCTTGCTTATAGTAAATGTAACATTTACCTTAATTATAAGGTTTCTTCTGCCTTTAAATACAGCGATTTAAGTGTCAGCAAGGCTTCTGAATTATTTAGCGACCATCGAAGTCGTTAAACTTTGCACTCAATTCGAGACGCTTTTAGGCGAGGTTGGGCAACGACAAGTTACAGAATATTTTATTTGAATAATTAAGGGTACCAAAGTAGATGAAAACGCAGAAAGAAACAGACATTTATCATAAGGTTTCGAAAGTAAATAAGAAAGTGTCGATGGAACAAAAAAACCAGTAAGAACTTGCAGGTGGCAGTGTTCGATATCAACATACCCTACACCTTCACTTTTTAATCGAAACATATTCTTTTTCGATTCGATATCATATTTACCAATTTCACTCTTCTAGATCAATTGGTTCCAGAGAAAATTCGACTTTTGTTATTTTTTACGCACAGTAACTTTAGTTATTTGCCCCTCAATCCTAAACGAAATACTGGGGGGAACCAATAAAACTTTGACTTTTGTCATTTATTTACCCAAAGAACTTTTTTCAAAAAAACACCATTTATTTGCCCCTCACCCATTTACAATGAATGCGAGACGTAGAAATAAATAAGTGCTATCTGCTTATTTAATAAGAGAATAAAGATCCTAAATCGACTTTACTTTCGATAATGAGTTAGCCAAAAGCCCATTTCGTGTTGATCTAGAATATAATATGTAAGTACTTAGTACGAATGGAGATGTCTTCTTTTGTGTGTTAAGAACTTCATGTCAATGTTATATTATTAACAGCCATTTAAATTATTCGTTTGATAAAGTAAGGAAACGGACCTCAAAATATTCGGACGATTTGCATTAAATAAAATTTTCGGCTGGCTGGAAATTTCTGATAACTTATATGGGTTTCTTTATGTCAGAGATTCTAAATAATACATGTAATAAAAACCATAGACAAGAACCATTAACTTGAGTCTAAGATTACAAAAAAAAAACAACTTTATCAGAAACAATCAAACCTTCTAGAAGGAGAAACCCAAGGAAAACTCACATTTCGGTATTTTATAGAGACGGAAAAATTGTCCTTGGCAGTACAATTGAACTTATGAGTTCCTGCTGTAGCCTCAACCCAACTTTAATACCGTGAATGCCATGTTTGTTTCTAGCGTCTTTATAGGACTTGTGCGGTGCATTGAACCTGGTGAGCCGCTTCATTAATTTCGCTGGACTAATTTGACTCGTTCTTTGCCTGTCACCTTCGCACTTAAGCTGTGATTACAACATGTCACTGAATAACATATTTTAATACTTTTCCAGTGCTTTAGAAAGCTTTTCCCCAGTGACATTCGTCATGAGTACGAGTTGAGTAAATGTAAAATGTCAATCATTAATGCACGAAGCGCACGCACGCACTCACACAAACACACAGTGATAAATGGTTGTGTGTGTTGGCTCATGTAAAAACCGCTTCAACGCATTTCGACATTTTGCATGTTGACCAATTTTTAAAACTAGTTAAAGTACCGTTACAAGTAACCTTTGGCTTTTTGCGCTGCTTTGCGTTTCCGGTCTTGTTTGACTTTTCGTTTTTGCCAATCTTGTGCCAACCTCAATCCGGCTTCCTGTATCCTGCCTCTGTTGTCCGTCTGTCTGTCCGTCCGTTCATTGTGGTGTGCTGTGCCCTTTTTGCTTTCGTTTTAATTTGTGTATTTTGTTTATGTGCCTTGTTGCTGTTTTTGGTTTCGTTGATGTCTTTCCTGTTGTTGTTTTTATTATTATTGTTTTTGTTATTGTCGCTGTTGCTGTTGTTGTCGTTGTTTTATCCTGCGTTGTTTTTACTGCACATCCGTTTAACAAAACAGTTAATCCATCATCATTATGATTTTTTTATGTGTTTCCAGTTGTGTTTTTTTGTTTCTCTTTTTGTTTTTGTTTTTAATTTTTTTTTCAACTTTATTGTTGTTGTTGCTACTGCAAAGACGACTGCGCTGCCACTGTGCACATGTTGTTTTATTAAAAAAAAAGACTTTGTCTTTCAGGCGTGGAGTGAGAGTTGCCACGCGTGTTGCTTTGTTTCTGCTGCTTTTATTTTTGTATTCCTTTGCATTTTTTTTTTCCATGTTGGCAGATTTTTTAAGGTTACATGTGTTTATGGCGCCTTTAAATTGTGCCTTTAAGTCATGCCTGTGTGTGTGTGTATTGTTTGCCCCTCTCTGTGTGTGCGAGCGCTATTCGCTTATGTTTTCATTTGTTTGCTGTTTGCTTTTTCGTTGTTTTTTTTCCATTCACTTTGTGTTGTTTCATTTTGTGTTTTTTACACTTTACTTTATCTCATTGCTTGGTTGTTTCTTTCATGCCATGTACATTTTTATGTTTATTGCATTATTCGGTTACAACAAGAACAGTGAAAGTGCCGAAACAACAACAGCAACAACAACAACAACTTAATTAGACTCTTGCATTTGGCTTAAATGTATTTTTGGTGCTTCGTTACACATTTGTGGCAACCCTAACAATTTACGCCATTTTGTTACAAAACATTTCAGCTTTGTTTCGTTTGTCTATGCCATGGCTAACTTTCACTATAATTCGACCCAATGCCTTTTTCTGTGTATGCTTCTATGTGAGTGCGTATGGGTATGTATGAGTGTGTGTGTGTGTGCGTGTCCATTTGACTGGCTACACTGAATTTATATTTTAATTGCGGTTATTTGAACTTATTTAACGTAAATTAATTCTGTTCGCTTCGCAAAGTGGATTTTTGAGGTTTTCTGTTGCATACTTTTGGGTGCGGCGTTATTAAATATTAATTTGCCTGTTGCCACATGGAATAAACGCTTAAAAACACGGGCTGTAATCTACACGCTTATTTATGGTCGATTCGCTGTGATCGTTTTACCGCGTTGGGTTTTAAGGTATTTAAGGCAGGGATTTTCAAAGTGATGCTCAATTAAAATTTAACTTGTTCGATATCTTTTTTTTAGTGACAAAATTAAACTGTACTCATTAAATTTAATCACCTTTAATCTTCTCAAATAACCTTAATTGCAATTTAAGCGACAATTATTTAAATCATTCTAGGGAATATGATTTTAAAAAGGCACTAAATGTGAATTGTTTTAACAAAAATTACTGTACTTTGTAAATATGAATATGGTTGATTAAACCTAATCAATTTTGGTTACACATAAAATTCGCTTTAGTGATTGACAACGAATGACTTTCGGCTTGTCACAAGTTCTGTTCTTTACTCAAGTCCACTACACCTAGAGTGTACATATGAACATACATATATATACGGCCTGCCTCACATCCTCCTTCCTAAAACTCTGAAACTTTTGAGTGCATTGAGCATGATTTTTAAAAAAAACATTGAAACGTAAGACATTTCGGACAGTTCCGAGAGTTGTGAGAGCTTCTTGAAAGCATAAACTGCTTGAAGCCAAAATAAGCATTGAGTTTCGACAATCGCGATAAATTTGAATTTCAGTTGGCCAACGAAAGCAAAGTAGCAAAGTTTTTGGTTCAAACAAGTTTTCCATAAATCGCATAAACCTTTCAATTTTATTTTAACTTCACCAAAGATTTGGAAATAAATTAAAAAGCTTTTCACTGGCTCAACTAACCATCCAGGGCCCGTGGCAAATTGATCAGATGGCAATTACTTGAACTTCGCAGCGCACAATTATAAATATTGAGTACATTTTGAATTAATTTAACGAATCGTTAAATCGTTTAAGAAAATCGTGCAATAATCAAATTTCTGAAATTTAAATTTATAAATTGTGTTTATTTAATCAAACGTTTTTATCAACTTGCCTGTCATTTTGTTGCCTTTAAAGCTTAAAACATAACTTTAATAAATCAATTCTGCATGATATTAACAATATTTGATTCAAATTTGAAGACAATTACGTAAAACGCGGCATTGAAAGAACCATCCGTGCGTCTACATCCATATGCACAACCTCTCGCAACCGCAGTCGCCCGTCGACTGATCATCGAAAAGGAATTTGTTTCAAGTTTACAAGGCTTTTAGCAATACATGCGGCACTACAGCATTTTTTGAAAAATTGAGATCATTCACCAATTCACCACTAAATTTTGCCATAAAATCTACGAACTATCAACGAACTAAGACCAACAAAGAGTGCTGCCATGTGTCGTTCTAAATGAGTGTATTTATTGGCCATTATTTTCTTAATATTTCTAAGTCGGGAGACGCATTAATATTTAAATTCAATTAAATTAACAAAACAGAAAATACACAACGAAGTTAAAAAAACACAAATAACGAAGAAATTCGAGGCTTGGGTTCAACGAGTTAAAAAAAGGACAGAAATGTGACCGAAACAATTGCGTAGTGCAATACTGGCACGCTAAAGTGAAAGACGGCCGGTGTTTACCACTTGCGTAGGTTGTCCCAAAGCGTTGAAAGTTTACGTTGTCCGTCATTGACTATACTCAAAATCATATTGGAACACCCTTGTAAGAACCGAACTTATTTTTTATCAGCATTAAAGTGTCTTATGCGTTGTGTGTAGGCTTTGTAACATAGGCGTTCTTAGTAATCCAATTCAATAACGACCGACCTCTTTTTCGCCACCAGAATGAAAGTTGTGTTTGCGCATGGATTTAGTTCAATTTGACTTACTATTAATGTTACCTTCCCTTTTCCTCTTGAACTGGTGTTCCAAAGATTTGGAAATAAATTAAAAGGCATTTGCTTTCGTTGTTGTAACAACAAATCCACCAGCGGGCGTAGCTTGCCACCAGGTGTGCTCAAAAGCACTACACATATAATTCGAGCGGCACATGACAATTATGGTGATTAAGTCGACGCCCACCTGCTCTGTGCGGGTGCCACCTTTGGCAATGCGACCGGAAGCAAAGTTGTCGACAATGCTATAATCTCATCGACGGCCTAAGCAAATACACACCCTAAGCTGGAGAACATTTGGTGTATCAGCGTCAGCCTGAAAGTATGCAGCAATAAAATCGTGTTGTTGCTGTTAGTTGTTAATGTTGCGCCAAGTGCTGAGTTGCCGTCTCTCTAAGCTATCTTCATCGTCTGTATATCTGTATCTGTATCTTTGTCATCGCCATCGTCATCGCTGCTTCATCTTCTACTTTTTCAACAGCCACCTTATTACGTATCTTTTACTTAATTTGTTTGGCGTTTGTGGCACGCCTATGCCACTACACACCCAAGCTGCGACAAAGTTACACTGCCGCCCACACAGATACAAGACACATACACACACATACATACTTATACATATCTCAGCAGTCTCTTTAGCATGCTGCTTATGCCGATGCCGATGCTGATGACAAAAACATTTAACTCGACTGGTATTTTTGTCGTTGGCACAGTCATCGTTGTTGTTTCTAATTTGATGAGCACAGACGAGCGTTAGTCAACGAGCCAGTCAGCCAGTCGGACAGTCAGCCAGTCGAACATATACAAGCAAGCGCCGACTGACACTGAGCTCTGCCACTAAATTGATCTAAGTTGAGCAATAAATTCTCGTACAATTTGTAAAAATAGCATGATAGCAGAATAGTTGCATAAGACGGCAAATCGAAGCGTTTGAATCCAAAGTGCTTCAAATGCTCAACTCAACTTATGTGACACTTTATGTGAATTAAATTAAATGCATAAAACGTTTCGCCAAATAGTGAGTTGTATGTGTGTGTTTGCGCGGCTTAACAGGTCGTGTGTGTGTGTATGTGTGTGTTTTAAATATTTGTTGATGATAGATTGCTCAATCCAAGCAAGCAATCAAAATCTTAAGCCAAACATAGTAAAGGCAACTTATGCTTTCAGTTATTGCACACATACACACATCAATATCCGATTCACATGCACAATATCATTAACACACACACACACATAGTTACATATACATCTATATTTATACACCGCAGACAGTTACTCTGCTTGCTGATAACTTATGTAACTAACGCTGCATAAATCCGCAAAACACACACAAGCGCACACACACACACACACATACACGTACACGTACAGCCACGCACACGCGTACAATTCTACTGCTTCGCTTGCTATTCAAATAACATTTATGCGCTTTTTTGTATTTTTTTTTTCTCTCTATTTTTGGTTTTCTTGGTTCTTCATGCGATTTTGTAACACATTTTTTCCTGCTCTTGGCGTGGCTTGGTATATGTAAGTATATGTATGTATGTCTGTATATGCGCGAGTGTGCTTGCTATTTTTTCACAGTTTTTAAATTTGTATTTTTATCACTTGCTCGACTCTGCTCTGCTCGGCTCGGCTTCACTGTGCTCAGCGTGCGTTCAACGCTAACAAACAAGCCAGCATAGCGCACAGCCACTTAAGTAAGAAGGAAATACGAATGGCACTTATACTAATACTCACCAAAAATATTTGGCCACCACTATCAAGACGAAGACGTAGACGAAGACAAACACCAACAACACCAACACTGTCTGTCTGACTGCTTATGTTGTTGCTGTCTCTTTAGTTGCTGCCTCCGCTGCCTCTGCTGGCTGTGCTGCCCGCCTATCTCTTTTTTATTTGCACTGCTTCACTTCTTCAGCCACACTCAGGCAGCCACAATAGCGATTTCAACAGCGGCGTTGATCCACATTGGCGACGCTTACGATGCTAACGGCAACGTCCGTCCGTCCGTCGACTACGCGCACGCGACGTGATGTGACGTTGTTGTAACAGAAACCGTTATCCGAAATAAAGAAATGTGCAAATGATAATGTTGCTGGCGACCGACAGTGCTGCAACTTAAAACAAAAAAAAACAACAACAATAAAAAATTGAGACTGCTTTCAATGCTGCCACTTGAATTGTTGCCGTTGCTGTTGCTTGTAGCGTAGTTGTTGTTGTTGTTGCCATACTTCACTTGCATACGCACACACACATACGTATTCCATTTTGAGTTCTTTTTTTAGTTCAATGCGCGTCGATTTATCTTCTGTCCTTCCATTCACTAACAATTATTGTCTGCTTCTGCTTCTGCTTTTGCCACTTCTTCTTCTTCTTCTTTTAGTTCTTCGGCGCTGTTACTTATACACTAAAGTGCAGCTTTTTGTTTGGCTTTTTTATCGCTCGACGATTTTTATTTGTCCGGGATGCTGAACGTGTCACGTCGATGGACCATTTTTGACTGGGCTTCAATGTGCTGTGTCCTCTTGTTTGGCCTCTGTTAACAGATGTTGCAATAGTTCTTGTTCCGTGCTGCTGCTGTGAGATTTGTTCTTGTAGCTTTTGAGCGCGCGCCTCATAAGCACAAATGAGGATTCTGCCATTATGTTTGAGAGAGCGCCACATAACGAAAAGAGCGCAAAAAGCAGTGAGGAAATGTGTTCTACTTAATGGCACAGCTTTTATGTCAGCGTTGCCAGATGGAAGTTGTTTCGAAATCTTTCTACAAATCAATATACTTGTATAAGCGTAATACCACTGACTGGCGGGACATCACGAGGCCTCCGAAACTATATAGATACTCGGGCTTCTTTAAAGTCCAACTTTGTCATGCTTAGCAGAAGAACAAGCTAAATGTATTTAAAAAATTTTTGTTTGAAGAAATAATACAACTTTATTTTATAAATTATTAATATATATAAAATAAAACAAAAATGAAAGCGACTTATAAAATACTTAATTTTTTTTAATGAACTGCGTTTTTGAAAAGCACACAGTCTGGCAACGCAACGCAACTCTTGCTTCCGGCAGAGCGGCAGACGGCCGAGACATGCGCAAAGCAATTTCAAGAGAGTTTACACTGCAAACTTAACTTCGAAATTCGAATGTTAACAACAACAACGCTTTGAGAAGGTTGAGTGGCCAACATGAAGTCTGCATGTTGCTTTAAAAGACAAATGTTAGTCGAAAACCGCCAACAGTCTCAGCTGCGACGTCGTCGAACAAAGCGGCGGCAGCAACGCAGCGAGCAAATGATGAAGGCGTTGCAGGGCGCAAAAACAATGCGTAACAAAATGGCGAATGCATAACATGCGTGCCGTATAGAAAGACCGCCTAAGCCCTTGAAGATTAGGCCTTAGCGGAAGCTGAAAGTCGGTCGGTCGGCTGGTCGGTGCCCGTTTTGCTAACTAGATTGCAGAGATTTATGGTTTTTTAGATGCGTTGGGTGTAGGGAAGGGCCAAAGTAGGGCGGGGCACAGAAACACAAGAGCACAGCAAATAAAATGCACGGGATGGACAAATCCAGTAACAATAACAAATAAATTTAACGCTCAACTTTTGACACTGCTGCCGGGAACGACTTCCGGTCTTTGAATTAGCAGACAGGACGAAGCAAAAGAAGCCACCCACACACAGACAAATTTATATGCTTCTTTTGCTTTCCTTTTAACGTTTCATTATTTTTTTATTTCCTTCGTTTGTGTTCCGATTTCTCCAAAAAATAAAAAAAATAAAAAAAGAATATTCATCAATTCGTAGAATAAATAATAATACATTTTCTTTTGAATCGTTTTTTCACATTTCTTGCTCCGGCAATGTCAACTTTTTCCGCTACGTTTGTGAACGCCTTTCTTTGCAAAACATGTCAGCCGAGGGGAGTCTGGTCAAAGAAGGCGGCAGACGGCAGGCTGGAGCTCGAACGACCACTCAAAGTGTCGTGCGACTGCTTAAAATGGAAAGTTCCTTTGCCAACGACAACGTGCAGGAGCATTTACAACGATCATAAATTTGTGCGTGCCTCGCCGCAACTCAATTCATTGAGGAAGGACAAAAAAGGATGTCGGCAGCAGGAAAGGACAGCACCGAAAGCCAGACAACACAGCAGGAACATAATGTTGCCATTTTTGGTGTATGGTGAAGGGCATACACTAAGCAGGGTGTGTGCTCAAGGCGCTGTGTGTTGCTGGTAATGCTGCACGATTTGGTAGGAACCCGCATAAATGAAGCAAAACAAAAAACAGTAAAAGGATAATTTCGAATTTGTCGATTGACGGCTGGCTGTACATTCATGTGGCAAATGATTGCTGCCGAAATGGCCAAAGAATGTTGTCATTTAACGGATTTTGATTCTATTGATTCGTGATTTCAGCTCAATCAAATTATGCGACGTGCGTGTGTGTGATTGTCGATGATTTGCTGAGGGCTTAATAAATTTAGTTGTTGCTTTTGTTGTTATTGTAAACCAGAGCCTTGAGCTCTTTGAATGATGTGTTATGGCATTTTGTTACTCCTCAACTGCTCACTTTCACACGCTTCGTACAAACACAAAAATGAAAACAAATAAACGACAAAAGGGTCATTAGAAATTGTGTTCCAAACTTTAAAACTTTAGTTTACTTTCTTTCAAAAGAAAAAAAAAACTTGAAGTGAAGCCATTTACATTGTATCCGGCTATTTTGAACATTTTGCATGAGTTTAGAGATATAGAAGTCGATGGATATTTATCTAAAAAAAAAACCTTTTTTATATATTTAATAAAATTATCACAGATTTTATCTTATTCTTTCTGATATGTGTCCACGGCTTCAAATGTTGGTAATACTTGGTTCGATTGTGAAATATTTTCCCTGAAAAGATAAGTAGAAATACATGGCATATATAAATCGAAATCTGTAAAAATTTTGATATTCTATTTTTGTATAATTTCTCTATGACTTAAAAATCTTACTTATACTATAAATTGTGGGATCTGTTAGGCTAACTGACATAACTCATGAGTGGAACTAATTGATAGCGTAGCACTTTGTTACAATTTTAAAGAGCAAGAAGTCTAGCCTAATAGTGAAATTGTATTATTGTTTTAAATTGTTCTATTGTACACGTCTAGAAATTTGGTGTGACCTCCTTTTGAATATTCAAGCTAACAAAACTTTAGTCATGATGGTTGTTGAGTATAAATATTCAGGAAAATGTCAGACATGCCAAGATCGATGGTGTCCAAAGGTATTGTCTTAAGAGCAATGACGTCTACCCAGTGCCCAGTTTTTCTATACTTATTATTTCTAACTATACTGCTTCATAAGTCATATAGCGCCTGAGGACCAAATCCAAATGAATTACATGTTCAAGCCATACATATGATTACTCAATGGTAAATAACTTTATGTGCCTGTCAGTTTCATTGTTATAGAGCCTCAAAGTATGCTCTGAGAATCACTGCATGTGTGCACAAAATGAATGACAGTTTAATTTAAATTAGTTTACTGCATTGGTGACCAAATTGAGCCGTCGACGTGTCCGAGATTAATTTGCCCGTTCACTGCATTTGACAACCTTCTTCGATTATTATGTCAATTAATTTGTAATTTAAAATATTTTAATTAAAGAGCTTTCAACATGAAAACTCACACAATAATTCACGCCTTGCATTTGCTTTTAATCAAATCAAAGGCGAGCCGCACGCAACGCTTTTGATTATGTATATTTGTATAAATTATACGGGCAAACATTTCATAAATGGCAGCACAAAAATAAATAAATTAAAACTTATTCATGTAAAACGGCAGAAATCAGCAAAATAACACACACACACACACACACTAACAACACACACTCATGGCACACAAAATCACATGCAAATGTACAGCATGAAATTACACACAGAGCCAGAGAAGGCACACACACACATACACACACACACGAATAGGCTCTCATAACTTATGGCAATTAAATGTTAAATCAATATTATTAAAACCTTTGCGGCTGATAACAAGTACAAGTATTCGTTTACGACCTCATAGTCAAATGTGCTGCACATGTATGTTCATCCGTGTGTGTGCCTGTGTGTGTGTGTGGCAAATTCTTATGTAAATGCTTATGTTCGCATGTGTTTGTGAACATGAACTTGCGGCTCCTTCTCACATGCATGAGCGCGTGTAGATTTGTCAGTTGTATTTAAATTATGCATAGCATACTTTTCGGCGTCGCACTTGTAAACTCATATTGAAGTCGCTCAGTAGTTTGCGTGGCTTTGTTCGGCCTTTGTTTTATTTTGCGGCGCAGTTTATTGTGTCCACCATTGCCTTTTTAATATTTTACGGTATTTAGTTATAATCACCGCGGAGGGCGGAAAATTTTCAAACATTTTTAGGTCATTTCATAAAAATAAACATTATGCTAATGTTTCGAAACAGCCTCAACCTGTTGTCAAAGCAATTCTGTCTATAATTTAGTTCACGTATTTATATACTTTTCCCATTGTATGCTATATGAAATATTGTAATACTTAGAAGGCGACATCTCACCGCATTAGATAAGTGGATGTGGACAGTTCCGTGTGTCTTTGCTTATACGGTATCCTCCCATAATTATGAAGCGAGCAAAGAAAGTTTTTCAAAAGTCTTCTATTTTCATTCAAGATCAATTGGTTCCAGAGATATAAATTTTTTTCCCTTTTAGCTATTTTGTGATTGAATTTTATTATACTTCATCCAAAAAGCGTACAATCAAAGTTTCATTCTTCTACGTTTTATGGTTAAGGACATATAAGCGCTTTAAATTTTTACTATATGGAGGCGTGGTCACACCCACTTTTCTCTCTTCACTTTTTTTTTTGTCTATAATTCTTAGTTACCTTTAATAAAGACAAACGGACGGACATGGCTAAATCGAATTCTCTTTCGACAAAGATCAAGAATACGTATTGGCGTTACCGACTATACAAAGTATATATATTCTTGATCAGGATGTCAAGACGAGTTGATATAGCCAGGTCCGTCTGTCCGTTTGTATATCTGTATGTATGCTATCTCCTCCCTCAGTTATGAAGCTATCGACCTAAATTTTGGCACAGACCCTTGAGTTTTAAATATAAATAATTTGTCGAATCCACTACAACTAGTAGCCCCTATACGAAAGGTTTGAAATTTCATACTTCATGTTAATAGAGGGGCGTAAAAGCTTTTTTCATCGCAAAATGGGCATGGCAACGCCCACTGATAACCAAAAATTTGTATTAAAGCTATGTGGATAAAGAGAAATAAGATTCCAAAGAAAACAAGGGCGTGGCAGAAAAAAGAACCATCTTCGGCAAGGCCAGAATAATTATTGTCGATTGCCCGCATTAACGAAATTGAATTTTTTTAATTCATTTTCCCATGAATATAAGTTTTCACTTCTTTAACCAAATCGAAATAGGAAAATTGTAAGACTTCTTTTCGAAATCTACTCATTCATAGAGCCGTTTATGAAAACATGCAAACGCATTTGTGAAAAATCCTATAAGACTTTAAAATGCAAACCACAAAAACGAAAACACGAAAATGAATATAACAAAAGGTTCATAAGAAACACAAGTGGGTACAAGTGCACTTAAGGCAGACACACAAACACACACACAACACAAATGAAATATTAATGGCCAAAAGACTTACAACAACGACCGAGTGGCGTGTGAGTGTGGGGCAAAGATCTGCGAACCGCAAAAGGTAATAAAAAATATGCTAAATATTTTCATAAGTGGACGAAACTGTATAATAAAATCGATGCTATTGAAATTTGCATAGAGAAAAACCCAACAAAAAAGGCACAAAAAAAAAATTAATAAAAATGAAACCCTAACAAAACTAAAACGCACACATATGCATGGCAGAAACACACGGACACACGCGTTTCTAAATGAAAGCTGCTGACGAAAAAGAACAAGAAAGTAATAACACGTATACGACACGTTGGCAGATGTAAAGAAGCCAAAATGTTGGCTTTCAAAGCCTCATTTCCACCAAGTTTGGCCACAAAGTGTGCGTGGGCGCATGCAAAGCATACACTGTAGGCCATTGGGCGTGATTGCGGCGCACGGTGCTTAATTGTGTGAACTCTGTGGCCTGCAAGCAGAACAAACAATTTTCAAATACATTTCAAATGACTTAGACAGAGTATCATTGATCCAAGAGTCATGCGTGCAAACGTCTGTGTGCCGTTGTCATCAAAGAAATCGTTTGTCCATTCGCGCTTTCCTGCTACCTTACTGCCCTGCAGCCATTGACGTGGGCGTTTTTCATATAACAAGCGTGGGAATCTTTGAAGTACACGTCGACACTTGACCATCATATTCGTTTTATTGAAATTAACTTAAAAAAAAAAGAGTTTGTAGAATAACAGAAATTGATTTTAGAATGGCGCACAAGTTGTTGTAGAACAGTTTTGAACTTGTGCCCGTTTCGATTTCATTTTCATAGGCGACGCGTTGCCAGCAAGTAATCGACACGAGTCGAGCTCCGCCGCGTTTCAAGTTCATAACGAGCCTCGGCTGTGCCACTTGTGCCAAGTTCTTCTACAAAACGAGCAGCAAACGACAAACGACAGACAAACAAACAAACGAACAGACAAACAAGCGTGAAGACTTTTCAACAAATTAGCAAAAGAGCAGAAAGCAAAAAAAAAAAAAAAAAAACAATTATTTTCTGCTTTTCGTCTGAAAATTTAATTAAAACTTTTTTCGTCAAAGACACGCGTGATTTCGTCAAAGTGACAACCAAAGATGCCAAGAAAAATGCGGCCAACTTGAGTGCAAAAATTAATTAAGCAACGAATATAAGTTTTATCAAAATTTTTGTGTGTCAAGCAAACAAATTTTTGCACGCAAATTGAAAATAAATTGTGAACAGCAAAGACAACAGACAAGGTATGAAAATTTTTACTTAAATCTTGAACAGAAATCTCAATCGAGCTGACAATCTGACAGGAGGTCATCAAAAAAGGAATACACGTACACAAAAATCAATATAGTGAAGAAGTACAGTTGAACTAGAACCCCCTTCCTTTATTGAACAACTATTGTATTCAGCTACCTTTAAAAATCAATCGAGCCCTTTAAGAAAAGTACAGTCGTGTATATTCCACATAGTAAAATACTGCACACACGGCCCAAGTCTAAAGAAATTTACACATCTAATAAGGCTCATTAAAATTTCAAGAATACAAATCCAAAGTTGTCGAATTTACAGGAGTTTTGAGGCATGGTTATTAAGATGAGGTATCCATTTATAGTTTTGGGTTCGTATCTCTTATACTCCATTTTTTTTGTCGCTTTCGATGTTTGAGATGTAACCTTTCGAGAAATTACGATGGACATCAAAAAGCTCTCTGAGATCGACGACAAATTTATACATCTTTTTTCCAATTTTCAAATATTAATAATTCAATATTTAATTGTCTTAAGTTATGTCTACAAACAAAGTCACATACGGCAATAAAATCTTCGCAACCAATAAATGAATAAATTTTTAAAAACTTATCAATTCAATGATCGAAGTAGGCTTTTTAAAGTTGCCAGAGGGAAACTTTAAAATATTTTAAATTTTATACTTCTAAGTCAGTCTTAGTTTTTATTTTCGCAATTAAGATTTTTTTGAAATAAATTAAATAAATAACGAGCGCCGCATCACAATGACGCATCAGACGGGTTTAATATTAATGGACATGCTTGCGAATGAAAATCAATCGCTTAGCTTTGAGGAGATACTTGATAAGATCGAGAAAATCGTCGCCAAGCCAGTAGACCAGCAACTGATCGAAGTGATCATGGACACGCTCGAGGACGGCGTCAAGTTGGGCTTTCTGCAACGCAGCGGCGACAATTATTGCATCATGCCGATGAATATGCGGTACGACGCAAAAAAGGGGTGTCAGGCCTTCTTTACGGTGACCCATGGTGGCGGCGGCAGCGGCGGCGGATCTACCGTTGAGCGCAGGAGGCGCCAGAGCCGCCAAAGTCGTCGACGTACCAGGACGGACAAGTCGTCTGGCTCAGACGAAGTATACAAATTTCGGCGCAATCGGAGCCGCAGTCGCGTGCCACCGCGCAGCAAGCCGTGCACACGCTGCTCATCACGACGCAACGCGCAGACTCAACGCAGCAGTCGCTGCATCTAGGAAAAGAGTGATCGTTCTCGACTCGTGTTTTCGGTTTAATTTCGACTTATTTTATTAAAAATTTTACGTCAAATTTTAAGTGCTACAACTTCCATCAGATACGAACGATTCCTCTTCTTGTATGGCAAAGAGATAAATGAAAAATTTTTAGTGTAATAAAATATTAAAAAAACCAGAAAAAAAAGGTTAACGAAAACCACAAATGAATGGATTTTATTCATTATAGTTTATTTAGACATGCATCCAAAGATCATCTGATAAAGTTGCAAAAAGTCGTGAGATCTTCTGAAAATGTAGTACGATTTTTCGAAGGGGTTACAATGGGTGTAAGAGACACTTTGGAGTATGATATCATTATCTTTATATATGTGTGTAAGCGACTGACTGACTCATCACGATACCTACGAAACAGATCCGCTTGAGTTGAAATTTTGTGACTATTTGTGATTATTTTTGTGATGGAGCTCACTAAGAACAGAATAGAATTTCGGAAAGTCCTGTTCGTTCGCCAAGAGAAGCGGACAACTATCAGCTAGTAGTTAATAAGATACAGTCTTTCATATTAAGCTTTGAATTAGCCCAGAAACCAATTCCAATTTTTTTTATCTTTTCTTCGAGATATATAAGTTTACTTCATGGGGTCTTATTTTCCTGCTTCGAAGAGTTTCAGCTGAAAGTCGAGCCAACACAAATCTTTTAATCAAAGAAAATGGCACATTTTCGTCATGACATTAAGTCAAGTAATAATTTTTTTTAAACTATATAATTGCCAAGACAATTAACTCAGTCCATTAATCAACCAATGCCCTTAACCAACAAATTCGAAAGCCGAAGGCAAAAAAAAATTGCAGCTAATTAATTATGCCGACATCGATAACGACGACACCGACTTTTTATTTGCCATTTTCAGATGACAAGCCAATTGCAGCCAGGTAAATATGTCGGCCTTGTCGCCGATCTGATGCCCAACATCAAGGCGATGAAGTACTCTGGCCTCTTCATGCACAACTTCACGGGCGGCTCGGGATTCATAAAGAACGTCTACTCATCGATACACTTGGCGCTCATCTCGATGCAGTTCATCTGCATACTCGTCAATATGGCAATGAATGCCGAGGAGGTGAACGAATTGTCGGGCAATACGATCACGACACTCTTCTTTGCACATTGCATTACGAAATTTATATACCTGGCCATAAATCGCAAGAACTTTTACCGGTGAGTATGAGCTGCGAAAAAGGTTGGACAGCTGGACAGTTGACAACCGGCATTGGCGGCCAACGTGGCCGTTTGTCTTGTACGCAGCTTAATTGATGTTTGAAATTAATTAAACATGCCGTGAGCGTCTCAGCGACACGGCGATTCACGACCGACCTCTTAGCCGTACATCATTCATGGGCCAACACACTCCATCATTCTAACCTCACCAACGCCGACTCACTCTCGCAATCATTAACGCATTTCATACATTTGTATTTGTGTTTGTGTCTGTATCTGTGTGTGTGTATGTGTGTGTCTGCCGACCGTTGGCAAAGCTTTTGATTTGTACGCTCATTAATCAAGCAATTTCGCACGACCACAGTACGTTGAACATCTGGAATCAGGTGAATACGCATCCGCTTTTCGCTGAGTCGGATGCACGTTACCATTCGATTGCCTTGGCCAAAATGCGTAAGCTCTTCTTTTGCGTTATGCTTACTACAGTGCTGTCAGCTACAGGTGCGTACAAATTATAATAACGCTTTGCACACTAATTACTAACACACACACACCAACCAACCGACCGACCGACAGCTTGGACAACGATTACATTCTTTGGTGAGAGCGTGAAATTTGCCTTCGACAAGGAGACCAATTCGACCATAACGGTTGAGATACCAAGATTGCCCATCAAAGCCTTCTATCCGTGGGATGCCAGCAAGGGCATTTTCTACATGATAAGTTTCGGCTTTCAGGTCTACTACCTATTCTTCTCGATGGTGCATTCGAACTTGTGCGATGTCATGTTTTGCTCCTGGCTGATTTTCGCCTGCGAACAGTTGCAGCATCTGAAGGGCATCATGAAGCCGCTTATGGAGCTCTCTGCATCGCTGGATACCTACCGACCGAACTCGGCAGCGCTTTTCCGTTCGCTTTCGGCCAACTCCAAATCAGAACTAATACAAAATGAGGGTAAGTCTGGCCAAGCGTTAATCAGCTTATTGCGACTGACGATGCTCGTTTTATTTTTGCCTCACGCAGAGAAAGATCCGGCCGCCAATGACATCGACTTGTCCGGCATCTATAGCACCAAGTCCGATTGGGGCGCACAATTTCGCGCGCCATCCACGCTGCAAAACTTTAATGGCAACGGCGGCGGCATCGGCATGAATGGCGGCATGAATGGCGGCAATCCCAATGGCCTTACCAAGAAGCAGGAGATGATGGTGCGCAGCGCCATCAAGTACTGGGTTGAGCGACACAAGCACGTCGTGCGGTGAGTACAAATGGGCAAGTGGGCAAATGGGCGCTACAACGCAACGGAAGTTTGAATTTAAATTGAGCAGTAAGCTGGCCGGCAATTCGTTCAATTTTGAAATCCATTCGCATGCAAGCCAAACAATTTCATCTCGAATTGCTGCCGTCTCAAGTTGAACTGCAGCCGTCACGTTACGTTATAATTGTAAATATTTCATAAACAAACATTTCTGCCTCGCACAAGTCAATGAGCTACAATATTCCAGAGAATCCTACGCCTCCCGGCGCACCGCATGCTTTCTCCTCTGTCGGTGCATTGTGTTGACTCGTGGATTGCATGAGCGATTGCATGTTTGCGCAGTCGGGCTTGACATGCCCGCCCTGCCCTATCCGGCGCACGCATCATGATCTGTTCTCGCTACGCCTGTGTTGACCTTTCATACTTCGATTGGCTTGTGTATTGATATTGCTTTCAGCATTTCTGAAAATTACTTTGTTAGCTGTAAAATTGTTATTTGCTCATTGGATTGCAATGGCGTTAGCCGTATAATGCGGCCAACACTTGGCGTAAAGCGTACAAATTATTACCCTACCTTGATGGAATATATGGCACAATCAGTTAATGACACTCGCAAATCAATCAGTTGTGAAATTAACTACAAAGGTTTCCGGTACCACTGAACATTCCTCACTTTTTTGTTCAATTCAAATAAATCTTCATTTCTCACTTCTATTTAACCTCAATGTCCCTCATATGATTGCCAACTCATTGCTTGCACACATGGCATTAATCATGATAATAGAAAAACTGGCGTATGTGCCGTGTTGCGCTGCGCAACAAAGGAGAACAACATTTGTACACAGCATATGCGCAAATTTTTTTAAAAGCAGAAATTGTACACTCTAGACTGTCGTATGTGCTTTGCAGCGTTAGGTAACATCTTCGATTTCTTTATATAAAAATTCAATTGGTGAATTGACTTAAAATCTTGGCGCAACATTGCACTTTGCAAATGTATTACTTCATTATCTAAAAGAAAAGTTGTTGTCGACATGTTGCTTAACGCTTGGCTGGGTACACTAGACATTGATTTTGAATTTAGGAACATTTATTCGAAACACGTGCATCCGTGTTCTTTAACTATCGCAGATACTTTAACAGAAACATAAATTTTCACTATCTTTCCATAACTAAACGTTTTACTTTGGCGCCGTAAATGACGTAATCGTTTTACGACACAAATGCACACATACACACACACACACACACACGCGAGCACAGATTAGTGGCAGCCATCGGCGACACTTACGGCGTGGCTTTACTGCTGCACATGTTGACATCGACCATTAAATTGACGCTGTTGGCTTATCAGGCGACCAAAATTACCGGCGTCAACGTTTACGCATTCACCGTGATTGGCTATTTGGGATACGCATTGGCGCAGGTGTTTCACTTTTGCATTTTTGGCAATCGACTCATTGAGGAGGTGAGTAAGAACATGTGGCAAGCTGACAAATTTTATTGCTTGCTGAAAGGACAGTCAAGTTGTCTTGTGTCAAGCTTACACGAAAGAAAAAGGCAAAAGAATATAAAGAATTTTATACAAAATACACTTTAACTAAACGAAAACTTTTCTTACTTTGTTGTTGGTGTTGTTGTTTTTCTTCACGCTCAACATGCTTGCCACTTTTGCTGCTAACGAACTGCACTTGCAACTTGACGCTAACAAAATGCCAACGATTGCCGTCGTCGTCGCCGCCAACGTCAACAACAGAGCTCATCTGTCATGGAGGCCGCTTACTCGTGTCATTGGTATGATGGGTCCGAGGAAGCGAAAACTTTTGTTCAGATCGTTTGCCAACAATGTCAGAAGGCTATGACCATATCGGGTGCGAAATTCTTCACCGTATCGCTTGATTTGTTTGCCTCGGTATGTGAAAATGTGTTCAGCTAAGTTGAGTTGAGTTAAAATACTGCCAGGACATGCACACACACTCGGGCATACTCACACTCAGAAGCGTGTGTGTTTGCTTGAACAAATGTCCATGCTGTAGAACTCAGCAACGCTAAATGCTTTGCGATTTATAAACTTTGTTGCAACAACATTTTTTCATCTTCTTCTTATCCTTCGCCTCACTCAGGTACTCGGCGCTGTTGTCACCTACTTTATGGTTTTGGTGCAACTGAAGTAGAAGCATTCTCGACAGCTTAACAAAGACACACAGCAACAAAACGATAGCGATAACAACAACAACAACAATAAGAATTGCACATGTTCGACATGCAATGCGAATTGTTGATAGAGCAACTCTTTCCTTTTAGCCTTGACGAAATATTTGATAAATTGTTGTTGCACTTAAGCGAAAAAACCAACAAAGTAACGCCAGAAAGAAGAACTAAAACAAACACAAAAAAAACCAAAAAAAAAAACAAAAGCAAATGAAGCAAAAACAAAATGAAGCAAAACCAAAAACAAAAGCAAAAGCAAAAAAAAAAAAACAAAAGCAAAAAAAAAACAAAAACAAAAGCAAATGAAAACAAAATGAAGCAAAACCAAAAACAAAAAAAAAAGCAAATTGAAAGAAAATTCGTGTCAAAGTCTCGTTTTCATTTCACTTGCTAAAACTCAATTTTCATGCGTCCTCACTGAAATGATGAAGCCAAAAACGAATTCCTTGATTCGTGCACCGCCTTTGCTCCCCCCCGCCTTGTAGGCGTCAATTGCAGCACATGTGAGTGCTTACTGCAATCAACAGTTTGCGTCGCAATCGAATCTTTTTTGAAAAGTAATTTATTGAAGAAGCACTGAGATTTACACATTTTATAAAGCACACTGTTGCAATGTTACGTATACGCTTGTAAGAGTACATTTTTAGCGAAAATCATATAATAATAAAGTGGTAGTGAAACACTTAGAAATCATCTTTTGTCTTTCAAATGCTTTAATAAACTTTGGGAATTTCTATCAAAAACCAGTCGGAAAAAGTCTCCAAATTCATGTGAAGATGGATCAGCACGGACTGGCTCGATTGTACAAAATGATCTATTGATCTATCGCATCGGATCATGAGCAGCCAGACAAAGCATGATGCCAAACTTGGAATTAGACAGTTTTAAGGAAATATTTATGGTATAAAGATACGAGACGACATTTCCATGAACCTCCAACTCAATGATGACAATAGCATTTTGTTAGCCAAAGCACATTCACTGCCAGGTTTGTTCATTTCAATGCAACAAACACATTTCTTTATTTTATAAATTGTAAGTATTAAAGGAGCCACCATATGTGGTCTGTGGTTTCTCAACTTTCTGTTGTACTATCAACAAACGCACAAAACCTGACGAATGAACAAGTTTTGTACTCTCATTACTTCAAATAATTATCACTTAAATAGTTGGCAATTTTAATAACTTAACTCTAATTAGATTTTGTTTAAAAAAAATTGCACGCAAAAGTTTCAACCAAACCGATCTTCATTAATTTACTTCGGTGGAGTTACTTTACACTTTTACAGTAAAAACGAAAACAATTAACAAAAGTTACATGCAATTTTCAACAGTTTCCACAAAAAGAAAAATCGCTTATCTTTTTATCCAAAATGCAACGCAAGCGGCAAGCGGAAATATCACAACTCAATTACCAAGCGAGGAAGTCGAAGCGAGACGCGTGGCTATGGCTATGATGAGCTGCGCCGTTCAGCCGCAACCGCAATGCGAGTGCCATCAATTACCGAAACGGAGCGAAAAAAAATCAACGGAAGCAAAAGCATCGATGAAATTTTGCGATGAAATTTTCAGCAAACTAAAGAAATTAACGTCAGCAACAACAACAACAAAAACAGCAACAACAAAGACCAAAAAGTTGAACAAAACACAATTGTACGATGCGCCACTTCGATGTCAGCCATTGGCTTGGCGAGGGCGGTTCGGGGAAGGCTGCTGGACCACTGGCAGCCGCTAATTGGTCGTGGCTGCCGCAATTCCGCCTGACTGACTGCGTCGCTGACTACATGCAACATATGTGGATACTTGCATATTAACGCTGACTCACAGACACACATAAGCACACACACACACGCACACTCACGCACACTCATGCAGGGGGTGATGCGCATAATCGGCCATAACTCGCCACAGGCACGAGCATGTCGTTGTTGCAGGCAACAATGGCAACACTTCGCTGGCCCATTAGACCAGACAAGCACGCGCCATGCTGCAACGCGCGGCGCTTACAAGAGTGCAACAAACGAAAAAAAAAATCTACAATAATAACGGAAAACTCGCACAGACAACATGGTCGCAAATAATGCTAAAATTGCTGAAATCATTTTTCCCCCAATTGCGCTCCAAATTATTTTCAGCAATAATCGCGAATTTCGCCTTTGTTTCAAAACGACTTTGCAAAATGCAACGTGATTCACTTGACTTTTCTGTATTTTGCAGGCGCTGCAAAAGAGTGCGTTAACGTAGAGTTAACATGAAGTTGGCAACACTTAGAAGGATAAGTCTCCGACTGCTTTGATCGGATCACGGCTTGGAATTTGAAAAACCGCTCTTATAATTATTTTCTTACAAAATGTGCATTTATTTATTAAAATAATTTCAAGATTTATCGGATTGGACCATTGGTAAGAAGTAGAGTTAAATAGATTCTGCGATACAATTTGAAATTAGAATCTTAATAAATTGTACCGGAAAAAGCTATGATAGAGAAAGATCGTCCAATCACATATTCATTAAAGGAAGTTGTGTTAAAGAACCATTTCCATTAAATCCAAATGTTTTTGTAGAATTATAGACTAGATCAAAAAGGAGATATTGTCAAAAAACGGTTAAAAGGCAAAGTTGAAATTCGGAAGGAACACCCGGAAATACATAAGCTTACCAAATTTCAAAACACCCGGAAAACTTTGCAGGTAATCCCTTATTTTACGAACGAATGACTGGTCTAAGATATTATAATTCATTCCCGATATCGTTTTCTTAAAAATTATCAATGTTATTTCACACAAGAATACTTATAGATAGACTTAAAGAAAGATAACTTGGTTAAAAAACCATTGTATAAACCTTCTGAAGTCCAGAGCTTTATTTCCTCATGATATATATTGTATGAACTGTCCATTTGAGTTTCTAAAACAGCTACCAGAAAAAGCGGCATTTGTTATAACATGTTGCCTAAAACTGAAAATTCACTAGCCTTGATGCGAACCTTCACAATTGATCATTAAACGCTAGACTGCCGTTTTACTGTGCCTTTGCCTGAGATATTGGATAGAGTAGTAGAGCACCTAGCAGTAGGGGCACACAATTTTTAATACAAGTATTTACTCATTACAAATAATAATTTGTATACTCTTGAGCTACTCGTATTCCATTTTATTTAAAGACTTACCAAGTCGACATAATCAATTTGATTTGAATAACCTTACTACTCATTCAAACATGCTTCAAAGTAATTGTTCAAAATGTACCATCATTAAAGACAGAAAGTTCAACTTGTAAAACTAAAAAAAAAAATTTGTCACTTGACATTTATTAAGAAACAAAAACGGTCTGTAAAAATGCAAAGATAAAATAAAACTACAACAATAACGAATTAAAGCGAAAGAGACTCAAGTGAAGACATAAAAAGTTACTAAGAGGAAAAACGATTGAAGACAAACAAAGGCAGAGGAAGAAGAAGAAGAGGAAACTTTCATACTTTCGTCGTTTTGTAATCGCCTCAGTTAATATTTTTTTATAACTTTAATTTTTAATTAAGCAGACAAACGTGTATAAAAACAAAGCAACAACAACACAATTTTTTATATGCGCGTACAGTTGCAGTTTAAAGTTAATAGTTACACACTAAAAATGTGAAATGGAAAAATGGAATAAGAAAAAAAAAATAATAATAATTATTATTATTATTTGGCATTTGGCAAGTGTGGCCGCATTAAGCTAAAAAAAAATGTTTAAGAAACACTTAAGTAATAATATTTAAATAATGTAAAAAAAGAAAAACGAACGAAGCGAACTTAGGAAAAGAGACCATAAAGCGCACTTTCATTTTAATTATGTATCTTAAAAGTTGTATTTCTGTATAAAATCTGAAGTTTTGTGTGCTGAGCCGTACGCGAACTTTGCTTGTTGCAACAAACAAAGTGGCAGCAAGCAGCAAAAATCATTGCCTCAGCAGTGCCGCTTGTTTGATTTGAGCCAAGTTAGTTGGCCAAGTTGTGTGCTGTGTGAGGCAAGCGAGCGAATGAGCGCGGCGAACGCTGAGCGTTAATAAGCAGCTAAAACAAAGCTATTACACGCATCGAGTTTGTTCAAAACAAGAAATCAGTTTGCCAACTCTTCTTGTTACACATTTTGTGCTGCTTAAATCACAAGCTTACAACAACACTAAATAACAGTCGCAGTCCTGTTGTTGTTGTTGTTGGGACATGTTGCAAACGTTTATAGGTCGCTTTGTCTGAAATGGCCCGCTATCTGGCCAACAGAATGAGTGTTTTATTGTAAGCCAAAAGTCAAATTTCGTTTGTGATTCTCTTAGCTTATGACTTCGAAGCAACCTCATTTTAGAACAAATGCAATGTCTCGAACTCTGATCCAGTGATTTGCAAATAGTTGGATTTTTTATACATTACGTCAGTCATGTTTTTATTGCAGAATTAATCATATTTTTGAAAAGATTCATTTAGCACACACAAACGAGATGTTCCTCATAATTAAAAATGCAATCATATTACTGAAATTTAGACTAGGAGGCTATAAAACATTATTGTGAGACGGAAAGAATTACTGCAGATGATTCAACCTTCAACCTCTTTTTTGGTTTGAGGCCGTATTTCTACGAAGGAGCGACTACCTGATTGTAAATGAGAAGTTTGTTTTCAAAACTCAGGTTTGAGCTGTAGTCGTTAGGTGACTCATCCCACAATGCATTGAGGAATCGCATGGCCTTTAAGCATGATTGCAGGGGCAGCATCTCGCCTTAGAATTAATTTGCACAATTTTGACTTACTTGGATTAATCTAAAATTTTTAATAAAAAAAAATAAATACAAAAGTATACCAATTTTTTAAAACTCCAGTCAAAACTACCAACTTGACATCATTTTTTTAAATTTCAGTCCTATTTATATTTACACTAGTAATAATCGCTTATACATTCATCTATCTCATGTCATTCTATCCTACCATTCTATATATGATATTCACACGTCATTTATTCTTCTGTTTATGTGTTGATTTTATAGGTCATTTGATCTTCTTATCCAACGATCGACTTATGCAACTCACGTATATAATTATTTCATGCTTTCATTGGGGTTTTCATTGCCCCGAGTGATCAGCGACTATGAAGAAGAAATTTCCTGCATTTGATTTATACAACTTTTGTATAGCATTTTGCCTATCACGTTTTGCCATAAACAACAGTAATTACCAAAGACAAAAAACAAATGCCACAAACTTGTAGAAATGCGCTCACATCAAAGTCGAAGTCATTTGACAAATCACAAGTGACACAGGCGAATCATTAAAGGTCTTTTTCGTACAACAAGTCGACAAGTTCATTGACAGCAGCGACAATGACTCAGATTTGCATGAAGTGCGATTTTTAATGCAAAACAAAAAAAATTAAAAAAATTAAAAAAAAAATATACAAAAAACCATAAAAATTATAAAGCAAGCCTAGAAATGAACCAACTAACGAATGCGTGTGCAGTTAATTAACTTCAAGCGTGAAAATTTCTTAATTGAAAAAGCCAAAAAAAAATATATACCAAAATGATACAAAAACCAATAAGGAATTGCAGTCGAGAGCACTTGACTTCGAAATACCCTGTAGCTTCAATCTGTAACGGCTGTTATAGACGAAACAGATTCTATCGAAACAGATTTCATTTCCATTCAATGTCATACATAACAATTTCCAAAAGTCTTCCAGATCAATTGGTTCTAGAGATATAAAGTTTTTGTATATTACGATAGCTAAGATTTTGAGATTGTGCAGTCCATCCAAATATCATAAAAATATTTCATTCTTGTAGGTTTTATGGTTCCAGAGATATAAGCGTTATAAATTGTTATCACATGGGTGCGTTGCCACGCCTATTTTTCTATTATATTTTGTTGACTATATACACTCAGGGATGATGTTCCTATCTCAAAATTCAGCCGAGAAATTACGGCAATGATTTTTTTTACAAGAAGTAGCTTTAGTTATTTTCCTCTCACTCTTAAACTAACGCCCGGAGGTTTCTGTCTGCTATAGTTACACTGTCTGTATAAACGAAGACGGACAGACAGATGGAATGGCTAAATCGATTTTTCTTTCTATACTGATCAAGAATATATATACTTTAAAGGCTCTGCCACGCCTTCTTTTAGGTGTTATATACATTCTCGATGTGCTTAAAACTAATATACCCTTCTACAATAAGTTACGGGGTGTAATAATAAAAAAAAAATTAAAGAAAAAGTTTGCGTTATGGCTAAGAAATGTAACATTCACGCCAGCAAGGAAAAACAACTGTATGCACGACTTCGAAATACCCTACAGCTTAAACTAGTTTGTAAAAGCCCAAGTTTGTCACTCCTTGCCTCGATCTTATGCGAGCTAGCGATATTAATCTGGAACTTCGTTTACTAATCATTAAACTAATAAGTCATTTATTTGATTTTCATTACTTGAGATACTTTCAGTTATTTGCCTCTCGATCAAGAAATGAGATCGAAACTAATTTTGGCTTGGATCACTTCTACAAATACCAAGCACTTGCATAAGCCTAATATACTCTCTTACAATAAGCCGTAGGGCATCAACGCAGGCGAGCGAGCCAAGCGAAGACCGTAAAGGCGACGTGCGCGATTGCGTTTCGCTCAATGATTTCATTCATTGTCTAGTAATAACTTTTTCTTTGTTAATTTATATCTAACAAATATTGCATTTCGACAGTTGTGTTAATGTTTGCTTACCAATTTTTTATTTCATTTCATGAAAGAAATCTTTTTTGCGGCGAACGTTTTTGCGTGCAATGAGAGCTGAAGAGGCAGCGTTGTGTTGAGTATTGCTGAGGGGTGCAGGTGACTGAGTTGAAAATGAAAAATCTTTAAAGTAAAATGAAAAGACTTCTTATGCAAATATTCTAAAAAAAAATGGCGTAATACAAAAGATTGAAGACACGAACTTGAGTTGCAATTGAAAGAGTTATTTTGATTGACTTATCTTCAAGCTCAATGCAAATTAATAGAAATTGTCGGTTGGACTTCTATTTTTGACATACGATTTCATCAAGATTGACGTCATGCTATTATCAATAAGATTATTTCGAAAAAAAAAAAAGCACTTGTTTGCCAATGAAAAGTTATGGTGTTTTCGAAAGCTCACTGTCAAAGCACAACATCAAGGCTTATGTCAATCAACGCTGGGCATAATTTCATTCAAGCGTAAAAGGAGGCGTGTCGCTGACCATGGCCCTATACTTAACGAATGTAACTGAAAGCTTGAAGTCACTTGGCTTATCTAAGCGCAAACTGACCTTTTCAAGCGTTGCGCCCCCTTCTGCGGCCAACGCCACTGTAACAACTCATATGGCAAGCCAATTGGCGATCAAACAAATAACGGTGAAACAAATCTCTGACTCACAAGCAGCGACTGAGAAGATGACTGACCAACTTCACTTCACAAGCGCAATGTCTATTACAGCTGTCGCCGCTGCCGCTGCCGTTCTGCCGGCGCCATCATGCAATGCCGAAATAAGAAAACGCTCGTACGCTCGTACGCTCGCATCGCATTTACATCACTGAAGCGTGCAATTTTATGTTCGTCTGCACTTGCGCTCAATGAACTTCTTGCGCAAACGCAACACGCACAACCAAAGTCTACCGCTCTGCCTCTCTCTGTCGCTCTTAGGCATGCCTACTGTAGCCCACTTATGGTGGTCGTAGTATGTTTTGCGCCACTCTAATTACGCCAAACGCAAACGGCATGCATTCATCTGCGCGGAAAAGCATTAAGCGAAAAACCAACAACAACAATCAAACTTCAAAACCGAACTCAAGATCGAAATAAAAACAAAAAAGAAACTGATCACAAAATCATTTACTAGCATAACTATAAACACATATCACTCTACCTTTTTCTTTCTCTCTTTCTCGCTTTCTGTCTTTCTCTCGTTCTATCTTTCTCTCTTTCTCTGTTTCGCTGTTTGACCGATTTTCTTTGCACGGCTTGTTGTTTTATTACCCATGTTGTTGTTGCGGCCGCTGTTGCTGATATTTTGTTGTTGTTTTGTTGTTGTTTTGTTGTTGTTGTCGCAACCATTAAGCGCAGATTTTTACTTGGCGCACTTCACTAAAGTTGCCGCTGACTTTTTTCGTCGACTGCGCAGTCAACGTCGCTGTGCCTGCTGACGTCTTCTGGTCCGTCATTTATATAGCAGCCAAACATGTTTCGACTCGTTCAGTTTTAGTTTTCAACTTCTTTGTTTCGGTTGTGCGTTCGCGTCTTCAAATTGTGTAAATTTAACTTTTAGAAAAAAAATCGCTCATACGCCGCGTATTCATACGAATTTCGCAACCCAATACAGAAAAAAGGATTTCTTCAACCAATTTTTGGATTTCATTTTAACGAAATAAAAAAACTTAACTCTTCAAGGTGAGCAAATGTTGTGTCGCAGTAATTTTCGGCAAAGTCAAAAGCATTCGTTGTCTATTTGTTGGTAAACAATAACAACTATAAGCCCACAACGACAAAAACAAGAATCATTAAATTTGTTTGCACTGCAAATGATTTGAGCATCAGCTTAGCAAAACACAAAACCTTTGGCGCTTATTTAAGAATGCGCAAATATTGAAAGTGTTACTTTTAATTTGGTTCAATGCTGAATGTGGAAAAGAAGAAGGTTCCAAGCTCAACATTTAAAATAACGAACAAGTTCAAATCAATTCATATGTGAGAAACTCACGACTATTGTTTCTTTTTGAAGTATTGAATTAAATTATTTAAACAGAACTTATAAGATTATCTTATTTGAAGTTTATATAAACATTTAAGAAACTTGATCTTAATTTTGCTCTCCTGAATAATATCACAACTTATTACCAAACCTCCCCTTATGGCAACTCTATTAGGCACTATTGATAGAAAAGTTCTATTAAATGGCATGTTTTAGCAGGACAGCTGTTTTTTTTTTCTCTTTATAAAGAAACAGTTAAAGTCAAATTAAGTATTGTTAGAGAAAGAGAAGTTTAGTTAATTAAAAAACAAAACCAATCTTAATAGCTTAACCGATACATATCCAAAATGAACTTTATTTTTACGTTGAAATGCTTAACAAATTATTTAAGAGGGTGCAAGTAATGCTGACCATTGGAGGAATAATTTCTAAGCTATTAACCTCACTGACAGCAATTAATTGTATTTGCAATTTCACGGCACGAAAAATTAAGTAATTTGCACATTTGCGACACTTACGAACTCGAACCCGAACCCAACCGCGCCAACACAAGCCACTCGCAACATACCTAAGCTGAATTGAGTGCACAATTCAGCAACTTCGCGGCTTTTACTTTCAAATGCGCAAACGACTAATGAAAAACTTGAACGAACAGCCAAACAAACGAACCAACAAAAGTCTCATGCGCACTGCAACACGAACATGTTCGTGTGCGATATGCGATTTCGTGTCCAGTGTGTAGAGGTGGGCGCGGGCCGGGCTTTTTTTCGTGGCACGCGGGCTTACACAGGCCCGGAGCGGGCCCGGGCCTTAAAATCAAGATTCGTGCAGGCTTCGTGCGGGCCCGGGCCTTAGCAAAAAAGCCCGGCCCGTAAAAGCCCGAAATAAGCCCGTAAAAGCCCGAAAACAATTTTGATTTGTTCGCGCTATTTTTCTATATGCTCGAATTAGAACCACCATTTATAGCATTTTAATTGTTTATCAATACTACTATCGATTTGGTTATACATATTTTACTTGTTTGCACACCACTAATCTAAAATTGGCTTCCTATTGTGAAATTGATAAAACTTTGAAATATAAAAAATGTCGCGACTTAACAGTAAGCTCTCAAAAACATTGAAACAGCAAGTTAAAACACGCTGGAACTCTTCATTTTTTATGCTTTTGAGTGTATTTGATGTAAAAGAGGAAATAAAAACTCTTTTACTTAAAAAAGATGAGCTACAGCGAATTAGTAATTTAGATTTTTCATTACTTGAAAACATTTTATGCTTCTTAAAACCTTTTAAGGACTGCTCTGAAGCACTTAGCTCTGACAAGGAACCAACAATGCAAATATTTGCATTGTGGTCAGAAGAATTATGTAAACTTTGCAGAACTAGCACACTTGATTCCCAAATAATAACTGAGTTTAAAACAATGACCCAAATTGCATGTCTTTTAAATTTCCTTATATATGTAAATAAATTTCGTGCGGGCCGGTCCGGGCCCGGGCCTTGGTAAAAAGTTTCGTGTTTGGACGGGCCGGGCCTCTCAAAAAAGAGTTCGTTTTCGTGCGGGCCTGGGCCTCAAAATACAGGCCCGCGCCCACCTCTACCAGTGTGTCTTTTTTTTCGTGTTTGAGTTGCTTTGCACAGTCGAGTGTGCGCCAAAAAAAGAGGCCAATACCGGTTCGCATTTTCGGCACGATCGGCTGGTGTTCGTTAAATGGAACTGAGACTTCGTCAATCGTGCGACGTTGCTGCATGGATATTGGGCTATGTCGCTGACTGCATTGTTGTTAACATTACATCGACGGCGACGGCGACGTCGCGGCCGTTGGCGATTGAGTTTATTGGCAAATTTCGTTGCAATGCATTACAAAATCTCTGCAGAAAAACAGGTTTAATGCTTCATTTTTTCTTTTTGATTCTTTTTTCTTCTTAGCTTTGAGGTTTATTGATCCAAAGTGGGATTTTGTAATATGTTACAAGCTTCTTTTGGAGCAGCGAACAATTCAACGCTTGTATTAATAAATTGTTTGAAGTTTTTACTTTTTTAATTAGTTAATTTTTGTTAAGTCTTTATCAATATATATCTTGCCATTCAAGACTTTTGGATAGAAACAAGTTGATTTACTTCTTTCTCCAGTTTAATTTGCAAACTGTTTTGAAATTGGGGATATCTGAAAGGAAAAGAAGCCGACAGACTAGTTAGTCCAAATAGATACTTTTTCGTAACTCTAACTGTCTCTTCCTTTGACAAATAATCTTGAAAGTGCTGCACGAAACAGCATCAGCATTATTGAATAGTTACATAGATGATAGAATGCCACAATGCCAGTCGACTGCACTTGTGAGTGTTATAAACTTACAAAGGCACACAACCAGATATGAAACTAGAAGCTCCAATCTTATAAGCGAACATAATCCACTGTTAAACAAACGGTCATTAGCATAACACACGAAATTTGCACAACAAGCGTGATGATTGATGTTTTCAATAATACCTAAATTTTGTTTTTGTGTTTTTGCAATCTTTTTATAACCTTTTTGTTTTTGCGGTTTCTGTGTTATCGTCAAAATTGCATAAATCTGCATAATTTTGAGGACATCTGTTAAGCTTCCCCTTTCGCTGCGCACACATCGACAAGACCAAACGATACAACTTACAACTTGTATGTCGAACGTGTAATAAGCAAACCGAAATCAATTTTTGTTTTTGTCTTAAAGGTCGTTTGCGGTCGATTAACATTTCTGTGCCGCGCAAAATCTTTTTATTGTTTTTGCTTGTTTAACCAAACTCATGTGTCATAAACAACACAAATTAAAAACATTACCTCAACAATTGAGTCTGTGACGGACGACGAGCCGGGGCGTGTGCAATGAGATAACTTCTGGAACGACATCGCGACCTGCCCCATGCCATTGCGAATTGACGCTGCCCAGTCACGAGGCCATTAAAACGTCGAAAAGATTTCATTTCGCGATCGCAAATTCACGATAAAAAACACATTAATTGAAGTTATTAAATTTAAATTTAGAAAAGTAGTAAAATTAAAACACAAAACAAACCAAAATTAAGAAAAGAAATTATACAACAAATAATAATAGCCAACAATTAAACGTCTCAAATCTTTGACAAGGCGAAATTTGATATTGGTCAAGGCAGCAATTATTTTCGCTTCGGCGCTTTGCTGCCCAGAATTACTTTGAGTCAATCGACTGCGCTGACGGAAAATAAACAAATTGCAGATACTGTGAAGTACTTTTCAAGGTCAAATTTTGTAAACAATAAAATTAAAAGCATTACTCAAGTCCAAGGTCGTTTGTCATTTAGTTAATTGAGCAGATTGAAGTTGAGCTGAGCTGAGATGAGTAAAAGACACAATTGAGGTTTTTTATTCATGAAACAATGAATCTGAACTAAGGCGTATTTGAATAAGTTTTATCAACCCAATTTTCCAACCTACAATAATTTGAAGTTATATGTAGTTTGATTTATATGATCAGCCTAAATATTTCAGCTTCCTATTAGCTTATTCAATCACTATATATCTACATACATACGTGCAATTCCACAGATGATGCTCATCCATCCCACGCCACAACAACGCGTCACTATCCGTGAGGAGCTGCGCGAACCCGAGGACCCAGCCGACATTGAGCGCGACATTAAGCTGATTCGCGAATGGCTCGAGACGCAGCCACACCTGCCCAAGGACATGGACGATATGCGCTTGACGACCTTCTTGCGCGGCTGCAAATTCAGTCTCGAGAAGGTGAAAAAGAAGCTGGACATGTATTATACCATGCGAAACGCGGTGCCCGAATTCTTCGCCAACCGTGACATCAATCGCGAGGAACTTTCCATTGTGCTCGACTATGTGTAAGTGTTTAATACTTATATATGTATATAAATACATCTAAGTTGATGTTAATTTACAATCGTATCGCAGGCACTGTCCAACACTGCCCGGCTTAACGCCCAACGGACGCCGTATTACGTTCATACGCGGCATTGACTGTGATTTCCAACCACACCATATACTCGATGCCATGAAGGTTGCGCTCATGATCGGCGATGTACGCCTGGCCGAGGAAAGTGTTGGCATTGCGGGCGATATTTTCATTCTGGACGCCTCGGTGGCAAGCGCATCGCACTTTGCCAAATTCTCACCGACAGTTGTGAAGAAATTCCTGATTGCCGTGCAAGAAGCCTATCCAGTGAAGGTGAAAGAGGTGCATGTGATCAATATTTCGCCATTAGTCGATACGATTTTCAACTTTGTTAAGCCATTCGTCAAGGAGAAGATCCGCAATCGCATCACTTTCCACAATGATGTCGAATCGTTGTACAAAGTTGTGCCGCGTGATTTGCTGCCAAACGAATATGGCGGTAAGGCGGGCAACATTGTCGAACTGAACTTGTGGTGGAAGCAAAAATTGATCGACAATACAAAATGGTTCAAGGAAGAGGAAGAGAAGAAGGCCAATGAATCGCTCCGTCCGGGCGCGCCGAAGACAAGCGATGATCTCTTCGGCATGGAAGGCACTTTCAGACAATTGAACATCGATTAGATGCTTTCGCTGAAATTTACAAATCGTTTTCATACAAGCATACACACATAAATATTTCTAGTTTCATTTTTTTTGTATGATATCAAATTCAATTCATGTTATTGGAAAAAAAAAAAATTAAATAATAATAATATTTTCGCTTTATCGCTTTTAAATATGTCATACGCTTTGTTCACTCATTCTCAATAAAATGTGCAAAACTTTTTTCGCTTAAGAAATGAAAAACGTTGTCTTTTTTTGTTGTACTGAAATAAAATTTTACTTAACTGGCAAGCAAAACGTTATCAGTATCGTCATCATTAACGCAACTCGATTGCCATTTCAATAGCTTTTCAATGTTCATGTCATTGCAAAAACCTACAAAAAAAAAGGCCGACGAAAAAAATTTGTCACTATATTTCACTTGTGTGCCTTGCAGCACTACACTAAAACTCAACAAGCACTTTTTCTTTGCAATGTACATTGACTGCACACGCCAACCCACCGTCTCACTTTCATTCATACACAAGCTATCAGTTTGTACCACCTCCAAAACATTCCTGCTCCAAGCTGTTCCTGACCATCGGCGACTTGATGATGTTCCCTTTCGTTCATTTTCTTCTCATTGTTCTTTTTCACTTTCATTAGCTCAGGCTGTGATGTTGAACGGACGCCTGCCGTCGGCATTTGTTGAACGACATTGGCCTCATAGGACACTCATTTGTAACGCCTGACAATATTGGTATAAATGTATGTATTATTCATACACACACATACAAAAATAATTTTATGTTTGGTTGTGTATATGTAATGATGTTTAATATGATGATGTGACAACTTTGAGAGTTCAATCAGAAGCGGACGCAAAGGCAAATGTTGCATGCGCTTTTGTTCACTTCTGATTGTTATGCAAATGTTATAAACGATTTGAACATGTGTTAAATCTTTCAGTCAGTCAACAATTGTGATTGAAATCATAACAGAACAAATTATCTCATAATGCATACATACACAGCCTAAATGAGCCATTACCTTTTTTGAACTTTAAGGAATTTTTTGAATGAAAACCAATATCAACAAAACATACAACGGATGTTCGTTGATTGAAGTTCAACTTTAAAATGCTGTGTGAATCATTTAGTTGATCGGTTAAATTAAGTACGCTATGCTCATTAGTACATGAAGGCATTTATTTATGGAATATTAAAAACCTCTGTTAGATACTTTATTTAAGGGTTTGAGGAATTTATTTGGCGTGCTTGGAACTAAGCCACTGCGCCTTCGACGTGTTGATTGAACAATTTTGTTGCTGAGCATTTTCAATATTTAATTAAACAGCAATTAAAAGTGCTAATTAAAAAGTTTGAACAATAAAATCGTGTTTGTATTAAACTATAATTTCGATTGAAAGTTTGGCAATAAACCCTCTATTAACAGATATACTCAGCGCGTCACAAGTCCTAAATGCTTGGAATATATTATACCACTTTGCAGGAAGTTCGGTCAGTTTCGTTAAGTTGATTGCTGCGATGACTGCTCGGCCGGACTGCACGCGCCGCGATCTTTTCGTCTTCATACGCCTCACCATGTGCGTGGCCGCCATGCATCCGATGCGTTTGGAACGATATTTGCCCAATTTCCTGGCCAATGTGCTGAACCTCAGCTGCGAGTTGTTCTTCTACTTTGTGTCCGTGCACATTGCCGTGCTCTATGTGTGCACATTGTACTTGTCCTACGGCCAGGGCGACTTGGAATTTCTCGTCAATTGTCTTATACAAACCATTATATATTTTTGGACCATCGCAATGAAGTTGTACTTTCGACGTGTCAAGCCGAATTTGCTTATAGATTTGATTGACTTTATTAATTTGGAGTATCGCACGCGTTCGGCAAAAGGTCACGTGGGCCATAAGCAAATATGCCAACAAAAACAATAAATTTCACTTGACTTTCCCGCAGGTTTCACATATGTCACTATGAATGAGTCGCTGGCCCAATCGACACGCTGGATTAAAGTTTACGTGTATTGTTGCTTTGTGGGCACAATCTTTTGGCTCGTGCTACCGATCGCATATCAGGATCATAGTCTGCCGTTGAGCTGTTGGTATCCATTCGATTATGGGGTAAATATATATTCGAATTGACATGAAAGTGACATTTCCAAATATTTTCCGTTCACTTAAGCAACCGCTGCTCTATGCCGCACTCTACGCACTGCAATCGATTGGCCAAATACAAGTCGCCGCCGCCTTCTCGGCCTCAAGTGGCTTTCACATGGTGCTGGCCATTCTGCTCTCCGGCCAGTACGATGTACTCAATTGCAGTCTGAAGAATGTCGTGGCCACCGCGACTCTTGAAGCAGGCGCAACACCCGAGACTCTCCAGTAATTCTGCACATAATACACAAGTTTTCAATTCACATTAATCGAAACTTAATTAATTCAAAGACAAATCAAAATTACACAATCAATTGCCGATCTGGAACCCAATCAATACTACTGCGCTGTAGAGCATGAAACCGCCTTAACTGAGTTGGTGAGGTCTCATCGCAGCAGTGAGCAAAAAAACTTCCTTGTCACCTTCAAGAATGCTTTTCGCGCTTGTGTGCATCATCACCACTATATTAATGAAGCCCTCAATCAAATGGAACGTTTCTACAACCCTATTTGGTTCTTCAAAATTGGCGAGGTCACGTTCCTGATGTGTCTGGTGGCCTTTGTTTCGGTTAAGGTTTGTTCATATATTCATTTCAGTATTTCAACTTGACCGCTCTATTCGCACACGCCCAGTCCACAACGGCTAACTCATTCATGCGCATGGTCTCGTTGGGTCAGTATCTGTTACTCGTGCTCTGGGAGCTGCTCATAATTTGCTACTTTGCGGAGCTCATCTACCAGAACAGCCAACGTTGCGGCGAAGCGCTTCTACGCAGTCCTTGGTATCTGCACATGCACGAAATGCGCAGCGATTTCCTTCTCTTTCTGCTTAACTCGAAGCGACATTTCCAGCTGAGCGCCGGCAAAATATACAACTTGAATGTGGATCGTTTTCGGGGAGTAAGTAAAAAAAAGAGTTCAATTAGCCAGTTTTAGTTGCAAATCTGACCAATGAAAGGGGAAATTCTCATGTCTACTTTTAAGTCCATTAATTTATGTTTAGTAAAGTATCTTCCCTTTCGGTTTGTTCCATGTGTCCACGGCAACTTGTAGCAAAAACGAAAAATGTTAATCTGAAGAACTAATTGTCCCATAATAATGAATGTTTGTGTGTGTATGCCGTTAAAGAAACAGCAAAGAATCTTATGACACTCTATGCCAATACTATAGAACCTTATGACACTCTATCCCAAAACGTTAAAGCAATTGTCGTTAAACGAGATAATAATGTATATTGAAATTGATTTTGATAGATTTAACTTTTATTTAACTCATAAAAAAAGTTTGAAAGAAAATGCTTGAAACTTTACACCTCAGCAACACTTATTTCACACCATACAAATGACTTTTCGAATCAATCTCACCTCATTAAGCAAGATTTCCCTCAACAAGTTTAATTACCTGATTGCAATACTCAAAGCCATTAGGTTACTTCCAGAAAGTGCTTTAGAAACGCATTTAATTACATTTTATTATATTTCTAGACCATTACGACTGCCTTCTCCTTTCTGACACTGCTGCAAAAAATGGATGTGCGCATTTAAAGTACAAAAAATTATATTCAATTTTTGTTTTTAATATTTTTAATAAATTTTTTGTTTTCTTTGTTTTTTTATAAACGAACAAAAAATGTTACAAATAAAACAAATTAATTGGATTTTTAAATGTCACACTAAACTCGAAGTGGACTCACATGAGTAAAAAATACAAAACAAGAACATTTACATACATAAAACTTAAGAAAATCGAGTGGCGATTGCATCAACTCTTTTAACTTTTGATTTCATACACAAATTTTTGGCTAATTTACAAAAATAAAATAAAAGTAATTATTTGTAAATATTTGCATTAACAAAAGCAAATTGATCGAGTGTCCTTTTTTTCAGCACAAAACGAGTTGATTTAGATTTGTCCGTTCGTATGTCTACCTGTTTCAAAGCGAACTAACTGCATGCTCAGTTTTAAAATTTGTTTTTATAAAATTTTCTTTTCCTTGCAGACAGTTTGTACGTAAAAAATCAGCTTGATCGGATTGCTATAGCTTACAGTTTTCATAGGAACGAACGTCCGACCAAAAATGAGGTTTTTGCTTAAAAACAGGTTGATCTTAAAGCTGTCACCTCAAATTTTTGCACAAAACTACAGCATTTAACCCAGAGGAATAATCGGACAAAAATAAGGATTTCGTAGGAAAAACATTTTTGCTCTACAAATAAAACTTTGCAATCGTGTTTTTATTAATCCTTGACTAAATTCCAAAGTTTTATAATAATCGGACATGCGTGGACAGCGCGTGGCATGCGATTTCCCTGTTAGCCGATCAATTTTCCAATATGAATACTGGGAAACTGTTTGCAAGAGTATAAAAGTTTCGGCAAATCCGAAAATAGCCTTTGTAGTTTTTTATTTTATTTTCTTAATTTTTAAATAAGCTAACAAAACGTTCAATAATCTCAGTTTTAGCAGTTTGTTGTTAATGAAAAAAGAAATTTGAAATATATTGCAAACATTAAAAAAAAATTTTAAGATTTTATTAAATTAATAAAAAAAATTATGCATTAAGGAGTTTCATTGCGTATAAATAAAGAAAATATATATGTATGTATATAGGTTAATTATAAAAAATAATTATGTCATATTAGCGAATTATTTAAATGTATACAAGGTACTTGGGTTCGTTATTTTACACTAATATTTTTTTTTCTCTCTTGCCATTTATTTGTGCTTTGTTATTTCACCGGCGCTGCCGTGTCATTTTCACATTCAATAACGCAAGCTTTGTTGCCAAGTGGCTTTGTATCGACGTGTCACTTTCACTTTCTTCTCTTTAGCGTGCATTTTTCAACATTTGAGCAAAAAGTTGTTAACAATTCTTACAACGATTTCCGCGTACAATACAAGCCTTTTTAATTTATGTATACACCTCATTGTGCTATGAAACATTTAATTTGAATAATTTATAACAAAACTATTAACAAGAGGGCATGCTGTATTTATTTACATTTAACATACAAATCAACATAAGTGAAGTTGCCAAATTTAGAGGAACAAAACAAATTTTAAAGAATAAATTGATTTTGTCGCCAAAACAAAAAATTAAAAATATTGAAAATATTTCTTGCACTATTCTTACACATTTTCACGTTTCGAAATATTTGCATTTTGAAAAGCCTATCTTATTTTTTTGTTTTGTTTGACTTGTTATTCTTTTTATAAAAAATTAATTTCATAAAAAACCCCAGCAGTTCAAATTTTGTATTAGTTTTGTCTTTTTCCTTTTAATTACAAATATTTCAGTGCACTTTTCGAAGCAGAGCATGGTTTACATAAAATGTTTACGCTTTTTCTTGCTTCAATTAAATAATTTCAAATTTAAATAAACGTTCTTAATAATCGTGGTAATAGTGTATAAATAAATTAATTAAAACAATTGAGTTTTGCAGCGCTTACAATTAGATAAAAATTTACAAAGTTACGCAAATTGGTAAAAACGTTTTGTTTTTGATATTTTTGTTTTTCATATGTATGTACATCAACATTTTTTCATACAATTTTATACAAGTTAAAGATTTAATTTTTGTTTTTTATTTTAAACTTTTTCGATTTTTTTTTTGTTTTTTTTTTTGTTAATTCAATACAGTTTCATATATACTTTTGTTTTCCTTTTTTTAATAATTATTTCGTTTTGATTTCTTTTATATTTTTGTATATGTATATATAAAACGTATGCACGATGCCAACAATAACAACAACAACGTTGACGACAACATATCGAATTATAAACAAAAATGCGTTGACTTTGTTCGCTTTCTCATAAATGCAAAGTGTAAAAAATGTTTGCTGCCAAGACTGTTTGTTGCTTTAAGCCATTGAATACATTTGTGCGCCAGGACGTCGCCGTTACTGACACGGCTACTTTGTTCATATTAATAGTTATAAGAGTAATAATGATAACAACAACAGGTTTCTGTCTGTTGTCGCTGATAATGTTGTGCTTGTTGTTTTTCTTTGTGTTTCTGTTTCTGTTTTCGAATTTGATCGTGTTGTTGTTGTTATTGGAATTGCTGTTTTTCGTGTTGTTTATATTATAAAAGTCTAACATGAATTTGTTAAAGTTACAGTCATTTGATTTACTGCAGCAAACGTTCAATGTTTTTAATGACTTTCGCTCCACCAACTGTTGAAAGTTGTTAGCTGTGAACTTGTTGTTAGTGTTGCTGTTGCTCTTGCTGTGGCCCATACTATAGTTATTATGCATTTTGACTAGGCGCTTTGTTGTAGTATGCCGCTAGCTTGAATTCGCTTTTGCCGCTATACTCGTGCTATTATCGTGATTATAATGCTCATTATTTACGATGACCTGCACCACATAGCCCTGTTGAATATTACACTCATCGATAGGCACTTTATCACCAAGCAGTTTGCCACTGTAAAACCAACGTTGACAACATGCATCAACTCCTTCGTTGGACTGTAGGGAGAGCATATTATAGACAATGAATGAATGAATCAATTATTATTATTTAATTTTATTATTATACCTGTAATTTCTTTTTACACTGTCCAATAGTGTCTTTTGAGTAAACTGGCAATTTTACATCGAGCATCGATGATGATATTCTCAATTTGAGAAATACTTCGGTGCCGCCATCGACAGGCTCTGAGTATTCAGCAGGTGAGTCACGTCCATTTTCCTCTTTGACGATGTTTATCGGATATGAAAGACAGTAGATCGGCACTTTGTATTGTGTTCCTAGCTCGTCATAGCATTCTGTGAGGTAGCTATATAAAGTTTAATAAAAAACATTCCAATTATTTAAAATGACACTTAATAAACGAGATGTATTTATACTTAATTAATGTGCACAACAACTTCTAAATAAATTTGAATAAAAAGCCACACGCAAACATATCTTATCAAAGACCTCATCGGCTACAGCGACAGCAACGACAACGCCGTCTTTGACAACAACAACACGTTTGTATATTAGTTAAAACAGCTACCAGTCAGCCAAATGTATTAATTATCGATTTGGCCCAGTAATATTTCATTGCCAAGCATAACAATAGCGACACATGGCATTATAATACATTCCAATGAAAAGCATCAACATTTTCAAAATACTTTTGAGACTTTTTTTTTTTTTTTTTGCAGGTGCGATAAACTATAATGACTTGACAGCGCTTATCAGCGCGTCGGTTCGATACAAGCATTTGGTTATGTATTCGTATTTGCACATAGACAGCTCAAGGTGGCAACAAAGTTACGCTAATCTTGGCTAGACACTTTCACGGACTTCGTGAATTTTAGGATTCGTCCGGTATTGGAAAAAGCTTAGCGTTTACCTAACTGAAGGCACAACACTACAAATTATTACCTGGATGTCGCACACTTCCGGTCTACATTTAAAGCTCGTAACTTCAAAAAAGAAACAAAGCAAAACAAAGCAAAAAAAAAAAAAACAATATAAGAATGAAACCTGATATAATCGTGCTATGAAAAAACATATAAACGACCAAACTGACCTTCATACATTTTGACATAAAAAACTTATTGTCGCCAAGTTTTAAGTTGAACTAACTTTGCTATAGCAATAGCAATAGCAATAGAAATAAAATTTAAAGTTAAATGACAAACCCTTTTTTGTTTTTAGTTTTCTTAAATGAAAGAATTGATTTTCTAAGCTGTAATCGAACATATTAAAGAGATAAGCAAATCGTCAGAACTATTTTAAAAGCTCACAGCAGTCAACGCATTTGTTTGAAAAAGGCAAACCACAGCAATTAGCGCTTCTAGACGCAACCATTCCGACAGTCATGTATGCATATTGATTTTAGACTGTGTTTACGCTAATGGCATTGTATTAATAACCACTCTATTACTGACAAAGCGACTAAGCCGAGCGACACAACGGCAATTCGACAGATAAACTAAACAGAAAACTTAAAGCGCATAACAAAGTAATTAGCGGGTAGTGGCTGAATAAATAATCCACAACTATACTAAAACGAGATCAAAGTTGATAAGGTAACAACAGTGACGATAACGTGAACATATGTATATATCTACAATAATTAAGCCTACACTCATGTCTATACTCACCCATTCGGCACGGAGATATTCGCTCCATCAAGTATGGCTTGTGCCAATTGAAAGTCTAATGATTCAGCAGCATTTGTTGCGGCACGCAGGGCATCCCAAATTTCTTTCCGTCCATCAAAAGCGGGTGCTGTGTCCCAGAATTCGTCACGTTTTGAACGCAATTGGCCCTCGGTTAGTGGCACATCGGAACGCCAGCGTATAGTCTCATGGCAGAGTGGACGATTTTTGCGCGCTGCTCCACCCATACCTATTCCTACAAAAAATTATTTGACGGCAAATTAATCCGATATTCAGATAATGATGGGGAGGAAGATATATGATTTCTGTTATTAATAAAGACAGAAAAGTGAAAAATAAAACACAACGCCAATGTGACGCAGCAAATGAGTCTGTCCTTGTGCTCGTTTTATGACTCTCATTTAGAAACTGTGATAGAGGCGGCAACTAGAAGTTATAGCTTACCAGTCGTTGGCGGCCGGGATACACTTGCCGATGATACGCTCATCGTTTCGTTGTCCGCATTCATGCGACAGACGCAGGCACCCATTTTTTATTAACTATTTATTTTTTCTGTTTTTTCTATTGTTTTTTTTAGCGCCCGCACGCTCGCACGCACGCACAAGCCCGAACCGTCCAACGACCCAAAACCGAACTGTCTACTCTCGACTAGGGTATCCGTGCAGCAACAACAACACCAACAAAACCTATTACACCGATTTCAACACTTTGGTTTCGTTTCCTTTTTCTCGAAATATGCAAATTTATATCATAATTTATAAAAATAAAAGAAAAATATACGAGATGTCATCAAATTAGAGGTGGAGAATCATCGATGCTAACATCGAAGTCATCGGTGTATGCTCGAAATCGCTTGCTTCTATAGTGTTGGCCTAAAATCGATAACTTTTAAACACATCACTGTTTATTCAATCTTGAAGGGTAATTGACAGGAACGGAAATTGTTGGCTAGCTGGCTGCGGAACGAATTTGGCTGCTGTCTGGCTGGCAATGTTGATGCAATTTCATATATAATTCGAAAATGTGTCCAAAACCTTTATTTTGGACAATGTGCAGAGTCCTCAATCAAGATTAGCAGCACTGGTCGTGAGCGTGATTTTTTGTTGCTGGGTTGATGAGGGCTGCATTAAAACGAAACTCACTTTAAATTAATTTAAATAATCTCGAAATCGGAGAACGAGGGGTCTTTCTTATTTAACCTTTTTTTTAAGAATAACATACTTCTTTATAATGTATTTTGTTTCAACTAAATCTTATTTCAAACAATTATTATTCAATCATATAGTCGTCGCAAGTCCGTTACTTACGAGGATGTCACAGAAATCTTTAATGAGATATTTGATTGCAAAACGAAATCAAAAGGGAACTTTAGAAATCTTTAATTAGTATTTTCAAACAGTTGAGAAGTTTATGACAATTTCCTCATTCAAAATGAGTTCATATGCAAAAGTCCTATTTTTTTTTTTTCATTTTTCTGTTTTGTACTTTTCACACCACTTATTTTTTGTTTTAAATGTCATTGCACCCGTTTTGTGCGTTAAACCCTCTTAATTATTAGTCACATCCAGACAAATCAAACATGATTTGAACGTGGACGTCTACACATGAACCATTAGAAAGGCACTAATCAGGGCTAAACAGCAGTTGGCTGGTCAACAGAGAAGTAGCGAAATATTTTCTGGTTTGATCAAAGAAAAATTAATTTCATTACATCGGATCCATGTCTTCAATTTTGTTGGCAAATTCAGCAAATGTCCTTATTATTATTCACACCACTGTATATACTCCGTCAAAATTTCACCAAATTTAAACTTCAAAGAAAATAAGTCTCACGTAATTCATGGGCATCCCCTTACCAAGCTTTTGTTTTGCTTTCCAAATGTGTTTTTTAAATGTAATTTTTTTTTTCTTTCGTCTTAAAAATTGATAAGTTATTTTATTGTTTTAAATTGTATTTATAATTATTTTTTTCTTATTTATAAATTCATTATAAGTTGAACCGTTCGTCGTAATGTACCGTGCAATAAGCAAAATACGATAAAACATACATATGTAAATATGTGTTTCATCTTCGAGCTCAACGACGACTGTTTGAGGAACGTCATATGTTTCCTTGACTTGCAAAGTCAGATAAGTTTTGCCGAAGCATGCGCGCGATTTAAACAAGTATTTTTGCGTTACGCTAAAATTAAATATCGTAGGATCGGTAAGAAATCGCTCGAAGGATTGAGCAAAAGTGAAACTCGAAAATTACTCCAATTCGTTGGTGACAACATTATAAGCTGGAATGGCTTCTTCTCAACACATCTTTTGCTACAGATTGCTGAATACTGTACTAATCTCAAGGTGATTGCTTTGGACTACAGTGATACATGGCCGTCGGAATACTTTACGTGTATTACTAGACTACAGTTTCTCGAATCCATTGACATCTACGCCGGTAACAGGCGCTGTAATACCTTGAACCGTTTTATTCTGACACTACGTGGTCTGCCGAACTTACGGCGCCTTGCAATAAACGCTTTCGACTACCTTGGAGAAAACCTCGACGAATTAACACAACTGCATACTCTTGAAGTCTGTAACAGCGCACCTTTGAGACCGATTAGTATCATTGGATTTTGCATTGCAATGAATAACTTGCGTTGCTTGAGACTTCAACGGCAAACTGGTCAGTACATAAACACGCAAGTAATCAGTACAATGTTGCATCATTGTGTGAACCTCGAGGAATTGTCTCTCCCCATCATAAATAATACAACAACGAACTACGAAATGCTTGCGGATTTGCCAAAGCTGAAATGCCTAGAGTTGTTTGGTACCAATATACCTTCCGAAATCTTTGTCGCATTGGCCGAACAAAAGTCGAACCAGCTACTCTGCCTGCAGATTGCCATGCACAAGATAACAACAGCAGATGCCGTGTTGATTGCTCAGATGAGTGCACTGCGTGAGCTTCAATGTTGGTATAGAATGGATCCAAGTATCGTCAACTTATTCGCCAAATTACATAATTTGGAGATACTGAGTTTTCGTTACTCCAACATAGACAATGCGCACCTGTTGCTGTTATTCAGCACTTGTCAAAATTTGCGATTCGTAGATTTGTACAGTTGCCGACGGATCAGCACTGCCGTTGTGCGCCCACTTTTAGAACTCTTAGACTTGTGTCGTTCCCATTATACGAAGCCAGTTGAATTGTGTGTTAAAGGCACTCAAATTGAAGGACATGCTTTATTGGTGAGTTCAATTTGATTTTAAAAATTTTCTAGCTGAATTTTACAAAAATTTTAAATAGTTTGAACGATTTTCCATTAAAAATTATATATATATTTTCGGCTCGCTACTGTATATATACTCGTATATATTTACATATATGTATTAATCATTTTTCTAGTCTCAATTTGTTGTGTAGCTATCAACTACTTTCTAACAAGTTTGTTTCATAGCAAAAGTATGTAGCACCTAGAAAGAGAGGAGTAAGATTCCATAAAGTGTATATATTTTATCAATTGAGCCCTGTCCATCCCCCGTCCGTCTGCACGTACTCACCAATGGTTCTCTAAATCTATAAGAGCTAGAGATTTGTAGGGAAGGCTCATAAGGTCCGACAGCAAATTAAGTTTGAATGGTTTTGTGTCACGCTCACTCCTAAACACCCAGCCTGTATTTTGTTTAGCTATAGCTCGAGAGGGACTAGCTAAATCCATAACATAGACATTATCTATAACTGAGATATAATTCATTACTGAATCGTTTACATTGTTGTAATATTTTCATTTAATCTAAGTAATTTAACAAAAACGTGAAAACGTGTCTATAACAAAACTACCTCTTGACAATAAATTTAATTTGAAAATCATCTTTTCAAATACTCGGAGACGCTTCGAAAAACAACAAACCACAAACGCTTAGAAGGAATCGTGCATTATGCGATCCTTGAGTTAATGCGAAAAAACCTTCTAATAGTGTTTCATATACTATTTGCATCTCATTGCAGGCATCAGATTACTTCAACGGGCATCATTTGCTGAGATTACACTTTGAGCAGATTACCAAATACAGTTTGATGGAAACCGCTATCAAAACAAAACTGACACGGTAGCAGTTTTATCTCATAGAACCGTTCCGTCTTTTCTAATTGGGCTCGGATCCTCAAACAAGAGAAATGAATTTGAAAGTGGATACGCTTTTATGCCTCCAGTGCACCAGGTAATCTCCACATCCTCTCACATTAATGGCCATTTTGGTCATTTGCTTTACAATGGGGGAAGATTTGCATCATTTAAATAAATACTTTTATATGGAAGTTAAGTACTAGTGCAGTAAAGTACTAGGGTATAAAATTTACTAACGTTTTAACCATTTTTAGAACCCATAACATAATATTGGAAGGAGTTGTTATAACCATTGCGTAAATTTAATTGGCTTTTGTTTCTACAGCTTTTAATGTATGAGCTAAAAATTTTTTTTAAATTGAAAACAATTTCGTTGATTGCTAAAAACGTGATTTACGTTAATTAGTGTTGATGTCCAACCAACATACTAACCACTTTAAACAAGCTTTAATTAAACAAAACAATTTCAACATGGTAAACATTATGAATATTAATATACCTATAATTTAAATAAGGTCAAATTCGTGTGTGATTTCTTAATTAGGATAACATTTCTTATAAGTTTCATTGGCAATCTTTTTTAAGGCATCACGTTCATTGCCTGTTGCATCAACCATTTGACGCAACATTCCATTCGGCTTCTTGAGTAATGTGTATGGAACATCAAATTCTTGAACGGACCCAGCGTCCATTACAATAATGCGATCTGAATCCATGACAGTATGTAGCCGGTGAGCAACAGTCAACACAGTGCAGTGCTGAAACTTCTCTCGTATTGTACGCTGTATCAGCGAATCAGTCCTATATATTTTTTGAAGAAACATATATTTAATATTTCCACCGCAAGAAAACGGATTCAATACTCACTGAGGATCCACGTTGGCAGTGGCTTCATCTAAGACAAGTACTTTGTTGTTTCTTAATATTGCACGTGCTAAACAAAGTAATTGACGTTGACCGACGCTAAAATTGCTACCACGCTCCGTTATCATCATATCGAGACCTGGCACTGCGTTCTTTAGTTCGACCTTAAGGAAACATTCTCAATTAAGATTTTCCATGAAATATTTTTAAATCCAACTTACGCTCTCTAAAGCGTTCCACAAATCCGCATCTTTATACTTTTCAAACGGGTCCAAATTATATCGTAATGTGGCTGAAAAAAGCACTGGGTCTTGTGGAATAATAGAAATTTTCGTTCGCAATGATTCTAAGGAAATTCCTTCAGTTTCCACGCCATCAATTAAGGCATGTCCATCAACATATGCCAGTCGGAAAAGTACTCCTATTAATGACGACTTTCCTGCCCCAGTACGTCCCACAACACCCACTTTCCAGCCAGGTTCAATCACCAAGTTTAATTGTTTTAGGACAGCTGGGCCATTCGGATCGTATCGGCAATTCAAGTTTCGGAATTCAATTTTTCCGTGAGTGGGCCAATTGCTAGGGGGTAATGTTGCGATCTCTGATTCCTGTTCTAATTCTGTATATTCCAAAACGCGTTCCACACTAGTCATTTGTTGTAATGATTCAGTCGTCTGTCTGAGTCCATGTTGCAGAAATCCAATCAGTACCAAAACTTGAGATATTGCTAAGCCAACGTTTTCATTGTTACTTTCTAAAAAGAATCGTTTGAGAAATAAGTTTTATGCAAATGTAACCAAAGGACTTACCGCCACCTAAAAAAATAAAAGTTACCGATGTCAGAAATGCACAACTCACACAGTCCAACCACAGTCCAAATGCTGAATTTGCGGCTGCTGTCAATTGCCACGCACCACTATGTGCGTCCTGAAGACTATCAAACTCTTTTGCAACAACATCCTGGAGTCCTCTGGAACGTATAGTAGCCAAGCCAGAAAGCGAGGCAGATAAATGAGAAAACACAGGACTCCGGCAAATGCCCTCAAGACGTTTTAAGTCCTGAGCTGGACGCAAGTACAGTTTTAAGATACGCGAATTAATTATAGCAACGAAAAATATTGAAACAAGCAAAATTGGATTCATGGCACAAACAACAATTAATATCCCGAATGTTATTAGAAATATTTGTAGAGCTTCCAACATTATACGTGGAAAAACTTCATCTATAGCACCCATATCTTTTGTAAACCTATTTAAAATTCTGCCTGATGGATTTGTATCAAAGAAACGAATAGTCGCGTGAAGTAAGCAGCCGAACATCCGATCATGTAACACCTTTGAAGCGTGCATGCAAACCTTAAAGTAATACAAGTTACGAAATACAGTTATCTAAAAAAGAAGGAAACAATTAGTTTACATCAATAACATGATTTCAAAAGTATTCACTTACCACAATGACTCCGATTATTAAGGCACCATAAATATATAAGCATTCCAGAGTAGAAAATTCAGTTGATCGGTCAGTTGATCGAAAATTCTCTTGTTGGGTCCAAATTTTTAAAAAGTAGTCTGATCCGCTGCAAACTGCTTGAGATAGTAACATAATAAAGACCATAAAGCTGAGACCCATTAGAGAACTGCCTGCACGAAAGTACTCAATCCATACACGTGATGATATTCCACCTTCTGCTTTATCCTCGGGAACCCCTTTAATGCTGTCTAAGTCTTTTTCTGTACTGTCCTTTAATTTTGACAAACTATGTAAAAAACATTTTAATATTATTGTATTCTACAATTTATACCGATTTATGCGTCGTCGAACTGTCAAGAGTATTGCGTCGGCGAAGTGGTTGGTAGCCTCCATCGCCGACTCCATCAATGTAGGGAATATCATCATCATTTAACTCATCTAATTCATCTAATTCTGACAATTCCTCCCCTGAGTTTAATTTTTCCTGTTTGTTAAGTTCCAAGAGCTTAGTGAAATCAAAATTGCTATTAATGAGATCTTTATAAGTTCCTTGTTGCAAAATACGGCCTTTGTCAAGTATAACTATCCAATCCGCATCCGATAAAAAGTGGATTTGATGTGTGATTAGAATCCGAGTCGCTTTTTCATTGGCCAACCGTCCATGCGGTCCAATCACCTTATCGAATAAATGACGTCCCACATGTGCATCCACAGCACTTAATGGATCATCAAGAAGATATATAGAACTCTTCTTGTAAACTGCTCGGGCTAAGCTAATACGAGCTCGTTGTCCACCAGATAGTGATGCACCACGTTCGCCGACTGTCGTTTTATCTCCACGCGGTAATTGCTGGAAGTCTGTTGTAAGCGCACAACATTTGGTCACTTCCTGGTACCGTTTGCTTTCGTATTGTTCACCAAAAAGTATATTATGACGAACGGTTCCGTTAAAAAGCCATGGTTCTTGTGATGAATACGACAGTTCACCTTGCACAACAACATTGCCTTCTATAATTGGCAATTCCCTCAAAATGAGCTGCAAAAGAGAACTCTTTCCCGCTCCAACTGAACCAATTATAGCACATAACTGTCCCCTTCGTATATCCAAATTAATATCACTTAAAGTTCTCGGTATGTTTTCAATCTCCCAGCTGGCAGTTATGTTTTGTATACTTATTGCTACATTGTCATTGTTATGACCGTCACCACTCATGTGTGTAACTTTATGTCCTTTATCATCACATTCTTCGACAAAAAGAAAATTTTGTATTCGTTTTAAGGAAACTAACACTTCAGTCAAAGATAAAACAGCCACAGGATACCTCACTCCTACCACCATACTAAGAATACGGTAGTAACTGGCAGCGGCAAAGACAATATCCGCTGAAATTTTATGATCCAAAAGAACTGCTGTCGCCAATGTGATAAAAAGAGTTAAGCGCTCTATGGTCGCCATCGCACTTAAATTATATCCATTCAAGTATGAAACATATCTTATCTGCTTAATTTCGCGGCGTCTTGCCTCGGCTACAATAGCCTGAAATGGTTTTTCCCAGGCATACATTTTTATAACTTGGATTCCTTGTACAAGTTCATTCATAACGCTTACTCTCGCATCCGTTCGTTCGGCAATTCCCTTTCGTAATTTTGAGTTTAATTTGCTCAAATATGTTTGTACGGGAATTGTTTGGAGTATCATACTGACAACGCCTACTAAAGCAGCGATTCCAATACGCATCCATATTAAGTAGCAGATAACCACTGCTAAAATGGGCGTAATCCAAATCCAGTGTATAAACCTAAATCCATTATCCAATCGGTTCACGTCATTGGAAAGTAAATTAATTATATAGCCAGGGGAAGTCCGCCCCGCAGATTTCATTGATAAACATAATGTTTTGCGGTATATAAGAGAACAACAGGCAATCCGCATTCGACCTCCAATTAATCTTTGACGCATTTCAATCTGACGAAGGAAAACGCAACAGAATAAAGTGGTGAGTATCAGCATACACCCCAAACTGTTAATATCGGTCCATATAAACTGCATAAAGTTGTGTGCTTCAATTTTGTTTTCATTAGTAAAATCTGAAATGTTGCGGAATATTTCATCTAATTACAAGTATTACCATATTTAATTAAGAGTTTGAAATAAATCACTAGTTTCTTAGTAAATTATTTCTGTTCGCATTCATTGAAGTCTTAATAAAAACAATCACAGTCTGAATTCAATATTCAATTGCCATGAACATAAAAATACTAACCCTCCAAATTAGTTATATTACTCCCAAATTGAACCTGAGGAGAGTGTGATCTTCCGATTTGGACCAACAGTTGTGCAAATATCGTCGTACTGAGACACCTAAAAAATTAAAAACATACTTTAGCCTCAGGTCAAATAAATATGTAACAACACAAACTTCACAAGTATGTAGATAAGATTCAAAATTCCATCAATGACTGCTGATCGCCAAAATAATTTAAATAATGCAGAATACAAGTGTGGTTTCTTAGAACTCCATTTGGTTCGTTCCAATTCCCTGCGCCATTCACTTAATAAACAAAGTATAAATGTAATATTACATAATTTAATATCTCAGCAAGCACACTAACTTTTCCAGCTGGTCGCCCAGTTCTGTAGATTTATCTTTATCAAGACATTTTGTCAAGTCGTCTGTACAAAGCCCTTGTTTCGAGCCTTGTTTCAGTATCGGCACAATCCATTTGAAAAATAGCCGCGAAAATATACTTACAGATTGGAATGGATTTTGGCGCAACGGCTTCGTTGAGGTATCCATTATCTTCAAAGTTTCGATTAAAATAAAATTAAGTTGAAAAAACTATTTTGAAAGACCACAATTTTTTCAGCTTATATTTTATCATTTAATGTTACCAATAAAGATTAAAGAAAACTAAATACATAAATCTCTAAAAGACATGATTGTTTAAACATATACCTTTTTTCATGAAGCTTGCAACGGACTGAAGGAGAAAGCTCCAACCACGTAGTGATTACATAGCCACGTGCGACTGTCTGTTTCAGACATACTAAAGATATGAAAACCAGTAAGGACGTTATCTTCGGCCTTGCCGAAGATGTATACTCTTCACGACAACTTTTGTGGTACGTCCATTTTATTTTTGGAATCTTATTTCTTTTTGTCCACATAGCCTACAGACCAATTTTCGTTGTTATACCTCATTGTGTGCCAGATATTTGGAAATTATTGGTTTTCATATGTGGGCGGTGGCACGCCCATTTTGATATCAAAATAGTTTTTAAGTCACATTATCAACATAAGTATGAAGTTTCAGGTGGATATCTTTAAGACTGAGGGAGGAAATTGCTGACGTCTTGACATCCTGATCAAGAATATATATACTTTGTATAGCCTCCTTCTGAGTGTTACAAACTTCGTGACAAAACTATAATACCTTTCACTTCATGAAGAGTATAAATATTTAATCGCAGACATTTTATGTCTCAAAAATATCTTGATCGCAACACTATCATAATCATAAAGTTCTCATAACAACGTTCTGTCAGAAATTATGTTTATGTTAGAAAATTAGTCTGACTGTTATAACTTTGCTACTACTTTATTTTATATCAATCATGAAATGAGTGAACTATGCCCGCATTTTACAAAAATAGAAAAACTGTTTATCTCTGAAAATAATAAGAACAGTGATATTCAATGGAAATGACAACTGTTTTGACAGAAACGAGGGCGGGACAACGCCCTATTGCAGTAGTTACAAATAGAAGGTACAGGGTATGTCGAAGTCGAGTACTGTCGAAAAAAATAATAAATCCGCCGTAACTTTTTTTGTGTTTGGCAATGGTGTTTCTTATCACACGTGCTCAGATATGGTCGTTGTTTTTGCCACTCTTTTTATTTTTTTTCTCTCTCTCTTGGCATATTTGTTTATTAATTTGATACCGTGTTTGCAGTGCTGCGATTCAAAGGGGGTTACACTATCTTTTATACCCTGGTATGCTACAAGGTTATATTAGTTTTGTGATCATCCATAATGAATGTAACACTCAAAAGGAGGCGTGGCAGACCCTATAAAATATATATACATTTGTAGGAGGATAAATGCTCTTTACATCTTCTAAGAAAGTCATACAGATAATAATAGTTCACTAATAACTTATGATATCTTTATTGCACAACTGATTCGCCTTAGCACCCAACTTCGACTGACTTGTGGATTAACACGAGAGAGAGAGAGTATTAATTTTAACAAGAGACCGAAGCCAGAGTATTAATTTTAACAACAGACCGAAGCTCGCTCAGAAAAGCTTCCCGTTTTTTATTGAAAATTTTAATTCTGGAGGTGAAAACAGAGAGTATTCATTTTAACAAGAGACCGAAGCTCGCTCAAAAAAAGCTTCCGTTTTTGATTGAAAATCTTCAGAGAGTATTAATTTTAACAAGAGACCGAAGTTCGCTCAAAAAAAGCACAGCAAAAACTCTGACCAGGAATCTGGAGGTGAAAATGACAGAAGAGGTTCGCCTATGTTACACAGCCATACACACCAAATACGACATACGAAATGTTAAGAACGAAAATTAAATCTTAAGCTGTGAAATTTGTGAACAGAAGCAATTGTGTGTACAGTAGTCCCTTATGATATGCGCTTCTGTACAACACATGGTCTTTGATGAAAAATTGGACAATATTATGGAGGAAATACTGTCAATACAGGCAAGAATGGCAGAAGGCTCGTCTAGTAAATAAGACATCTTCTTTCTGTCACGAATTTTCACCTCCAGAATTAAAATTTTCAATCAACTGCGTGAAGAAATTCCTAAATTAAACACAATGTTTAAATAACTTTCGGCAGAATTCGATGGAATGGATTTGCTTTGCAATTATAAAAACATTCGATTATTTAGTTAGAGGAGAATTGGTTCATATTTCCTACAAATTTGCATTTTAATTAGTTTGACTTGTTGCTAATTTACATGAGAAAGTATCGATATTTTTCTGGTCATGTGATATTGGGCCTCTTTGTGGAAAGCCCTTGACTCTATATGCTCTTCTTTACCACCGATTAATCCATTCCCGGTCCACATCTCCGTTCTCACTCCTGATAACATTAAACATTAACTAAAAAAAAAACCTTAAAAGTAAATGCTTAAAATATGTGCTTATTAATGTTAAAACTCTTTGAATTTATAGTACATATAAAATACATGTATTTTATCAATTATTCTTGTTTATTAAACAAATATTCATTAACAAAAAAAAAACATAACAAAGATTAATGAGTAGTGTAAGTTTAAGGTGTTTTTTTAGAAGGCAGTCATAATCACATTTCAATATATTATACCTGTGAACGTATGTTAAGTCACCTTAAGTATCAAAAAGAGTATATATTAAGTACCATAAAAAATATGTAGAATTTAATATCAATTCTGCACAATTGTTTTGTTTTTGTAAAAATCTGAGGATAATTTAGTTAGCACTGTTTTTCTTATAAGTATTACTGGCAATCTTTTTTAAGGCATCACGTTCATTGCCTGTTGCATCAACCATTTGACGCAACATTCCATTCGGCTTCTTAAGTAATGTGTATGGAACATCAAATTCTTGAACGGACCCAGCGTCCATTACAATAATGCGATCTGAATCCATGACAGTATGTAGCCGGTGAGCAACAGTCAACACAGTGCAGTGCTGAAACTTCTCTCGTATTGTACGCTGTATCAGCGAATCAGTCCTATATTTTTTTGAAGAAACATATATTTAATATTTCCATCGCAAGAAAACGGATTCAATACTCACTGAGGATCCACGTTGGCAGTGGCTTCATCTAAGACAAGAACTTTGTTGTTTCTTAATATTGCACGTGCTAAACAAAGTAATTGACGTTGACCGACGCTAAAATTGCTACCACGCTCCGTTATCATCATATCGAGACCTGGCACTGCGTTCTTTAGTTCGACCTTAAGAAAACATTCTCAATTAAGATTTTCCATGAAATATTTTTAAATCCAACTTACGCTCTCTAAAGCGTTCCACAAATCCGCATCTTTATACTTTTCAAACGGGTCCAAATTATATCGTATTGTGGCTGAAAAAAGCACTGGGTCTTGTGGAATAATAGAAATTTTCGTTCGCAATGATTCTAAGGAAATTCCTCCAGTTTCCACGCCATCAATTAAGGCATATCCATCAACATATGCCAGTCGGAACAGTACTCCTATTAATGACGACTTTCCTGCCCCAGTACGTCCCACAACACCCACTTTCCAGCCAGGTTCAATCACCAAGTTTAATTGTTTTAGAACAGCTGGGCCATTCGGATCGTATCGGCAATTCAGGTTACGGAATTCAATTTTTCCGTGAGTGGGCCAATTGCTAGGGGGTAATGTTGCGTTCTCCGATTCCTGTTCTAATTCTGTATATTCCAAAACGCGTTCCACACTAGTCATTTGTTGTAATGATTCAGCCACTTCTCGTACTCCATATTGCACCATTCCAGTTAATATCATTGCTTGTGATATTGCTAATCCTACGTTCCCACTATAAGTTTCTGAAAAAATAAACAAAAAATTTGAAAATTTTCGTAAAAATAAAAAAAAAAATACGTACCGCCACTTAAAAGAATAAAGCTAAATGTAACACATGTTAAAAACAAACAACTAACGCAGTCCAACCACAATCCTAAAGCGGTATTTGAAGCCATTGTCAACTGCCAGACCCCGCTATGCACGTCCTGAAGACTATCAAACTCTTTTGCAACAACATCCTGGAGTTCTCTGGAACGTATAGTGGCCAATCCAGAAAGCGAGGCAGATAAATGAGAAAATACAGGGCTCCGGCAAATGCCCTCAAGACGTTTTAAGTCCTGAGATGGACGTAAGTACAGTTTTAAAATCAGCGAATCAATCACAGCAACAAACAGGATTGCAATAAGTAAAATGGGATTCATAACACATATAACTATTAATATGCCGAACATTACAAGAGCGACTTGAATAAAATCCATCATTGCGCGTGGCAAAAGTTCATCAATAGCACCCATGTCTTTTGAAAACCTATTTAAAATTCTGCCTGATGGATTTGTATCAAAGAAACGAATAGTCGCTTGAAGTAAGCAGCCAAACATCCGATCATGTAACACCTTGGAGGCGTGCATACAAACTTTAAAGAAAAGGAATCCCCGGAACACCGTCATCTACAACAAGAAAAAGAAACATTTTCATACTAAAAATGATTTACATGCATATGTGTTTACAGAAATGGTCACTTACAACAACGACTCCGATTATCAACGCTCCATAAATGTATAAGCATTCCATAGTAGAAAATTCAGTTGGTTGGTCAGTTGATCGGAAATACTCCTGTTGTGTCCAAATGTTTACAAAATAGTCTGATCCGCTACAGACTGCTTGAGACAACAACATAATAAAGACCATAAAGCTGAGACCCATTAGAGAACTGCCTGCACGAAAGTACTCAATCCATACACGTGATGATATTCCACCTTCTGCTTGATCCTCGGGAACCCCTTCAATGCTGTCTAAGTCTTTTTCTGTACTGTCCTATAATTTTGACAAACTATGTAAATAACATTGTAATATTATTGTATTCTGCAATTTATACCGATTTATGCGTCGTCGAACTGTCAAGAGTATTGCGTCGGCGAAGTGGTTGGTAGCCTCCATCGCCGACTCCATCAATGTAGGGAATATCATCATCATATAAGCTATCTAATTCAGACGATTCCTCCCCTGAGTTTAATTTTTCCTCTTTGTTACGTTCCAAAAGCTTAGCAAAATCAAAATTGCTGTTAATGAGATCGTTGTAAGTACCCTGTTGCAAAATGCGGCCCTTGTCAATTATAACTATCCAATCCGCATCCGATAAAAAGTGAATTTGATGTGTGATTAGAATCCGAGTCGCTCTCTGATTGGCCAACCGTCCATGCGGTCCAATCACCTCATCGAATAAATGACGTCCCACATGTGCATCCACAGCACTTAATGGGTCATCAAGTAAGATATATAGAACTCTTCTTGTAAACTGCTCGGGCTAAGCTAATACGAGCTCGTTGTCCACCAGATAGTGATGCACCACGTTCGCCGACTGTCGTTTTATCACCACGCGGTAGTTGCTGGAAGTCTGTTGTAAGCGCACAACATTTGGTCACTTCCTGGTACCGTTTGCTTTCGTATTGTTCACCAAAAAGTATATTATGACGAACGGTTCCGTTAAAAAGCCATGGTTCTTGTGATGAATACGACAGTTCACCTTGCACAACAACATTGCCTTCTATGATTGGCAATTCGCCCAAAATGAGCTGCAAAAGGGAACTCTTTCCCGCTCCAACTGAACCAATTATAGCACATAACTGTCCCCTTTGTACATCCAAATTAACACCATTTAAAGTTTTCGGCATCTTCTCGATCTCCCAGCAAGCGGTGATATTTTGTAATTTTATAGATACACTGTCGCCATCAAGCCCTTCATCTCTTTTGTGTGTAACTCCATGTGCTTTAT